>JAQJVL010000240.1:1113730-1303449 GCA_035578905.1 Stictocephala bisonia | reverse complement strand
CCAAAATTTTTATTTTTGGCGACGGGGGTGGCAGGGAGTCGAACTACGTTACACACTCCAACAAGTAAAAATATATCACTTATGGGGAAGTTGTAAAAAAACTATTCCATGGTATGCAGAACGACTAAAAAAGAAGTTTACAAGTGAAAAAACTATACGCGTTGTGGGGATTCCCCACAAATACAACCGCTTCCCCACAACGTGCTGTGTTTACTTGTGAAATACCCCGCAAGTGCATATGGGCAAACACACACACACACACACACACACACACACACACACACACACACACACACACACACACACACACACACACACACACACACACACACCACACACACACACACACACACACCACACACACACACACACACACACACACACACACACACACACACACACACACACACACACACACACACACACACACACACACACACCACACACACACACACACACACACACAACACACACACACACACACACACACACACACACACACACACACACACACACACACACACACACACACACACACACACACACACACACACACACACAACACACACACACACACACACACACACACACACACACACAACACACACACACACACACAACACACACACACACACACACACACCACACACACACACCCACACACACACACACAACACACACACACACACACACACACACCACACACACACACACACACACCACACACACACACACACACACCACACACACACACACACACCACACACACACACACACACACACACACACACAACACCACACACACACAACACACACACACACACACACACACACACACACACACACACACACACACACACACCACACACACACACACAACACACACACACACACCACACACACACACCACACACACACACACACACACACACACACACACACACACACAACACACACACACACACACAACACACACACACACACACACAACACACACACACACACACACACACACACACACACACACACACACACACACACACACACACACACACACACACACACACACACACACACACACACACACACACACACACACACACACACACACACACACACACACACACACACAACACACACACACACACACACACACACACACACTTCCCTCCTCTTAACCCAGTCTCCCATTCTCCAGACAGCCGCCCCGCCCTCTCCTTCCTCATAAACACACAAACAACGTCCTGCTTAGATAATTGTTTACGTTATTCCATATGGCCAACGTTTATCCGGGTTCTCTGTTTTTATATTTGCTTGCATCTCTTTCGAGTAATAAAGAATACTGTGTTGATACTATTACAGTAAAACTCAGTGTGACATTCATATTGAATAAAGAAATATTTATAACTGAATAAATAAAACACCGTATTGATTTATATGATTAACACACCGTGTATTTGTAAATAGACACACTTGAATAGACCGCTAACTTATCGGCGATAATTACTGCTGATTTAAGTAAACATTTTCATATTATATAGCCCATCTGAAAAATCTTTATTTATTGCATTTTAACCATCGATTAGGTGATTAAATCGACTGTTGTACTCAATCATTAGTTTTTTCATATGCGATAGTTGATTAAAAAATAAATTGTTTTCAAATCCAATCAATGACTCTCCTTTCAATTGTGAAATTAATCTGCATATATTCCAGGAATATATAATAGCCTATAGTGAAATATTAAAAAATGTGACATTATTTATTTCTTTGACAAAATAAATATTGAAATAGGCCTATGATATTTATATAGAATAATACTGGGCAAAATATAAAACCCAAATGAGATTCAAATTGCATGATAGGGTTAGAACAAAACATAACAAAACCACTAATTTACTTCTATACAAGATAAAAATAGCTTTCATCTTATGGCCTGATTCAGACAATCTGTGTATAGGCATTTAATTTAAAATAGCATTATTTTTAATTTTATTATATACATATTATTACTATCTGTAACATTAACATATTATTTGGTTCCAAGTAATTGCATGATTGTTTGTAAAATATTTCATTGTTGTTGAAGAATGGTCAGTTTTTATTTTTATTTTTTTTCAGAATCATGAAGAGTTGTGACTCTATTATTACTTCTTGAGAAAAACAATCTCAATGTCAATTGCAATTGGTTAGGAAATATTATCGCGATAGAATATAACTAGACTACTGATTATTTAGATTCAATTTTCATTATTTTAATCAGGTTGTGAAATTATTGTAAATTTTGTTTATGTCCCCCTTTAAAAAATACCGATTTATAACATTGATTGAATCAGACCATTGTAAAACGTATGTTTAAGGCGAATATAATTAAAGTTAATACATCTGTTTTTCATACTATTATTTTACTAGATGTGAAAGTATGGATAAACTGCAATTTATTTATATTTTCAATTTCTCTGGAAAAAACACTCTGGAATTACACTGGTAACACTTCACAAGTAGCGTGACCAGCAATAACATAAGAAATAACTAATTTTAAGTAACCACAGTCTAAATAATAACAAAATTAACTATAGCCGCACTCTGTGGTGTTTTTAATTATAACAATTCGAATATGACTTATTTACACAACTGAGAATGAACAGAACAAACAATGCCAAGAACTAACAAAAACTATATAAACAAATAACTATTACAAATAAACAATAATATAGTTAAAAAATAATACGTCAATTTGGGTTTTGCGCATATTTTGAACTGTAATAATATGGTTTCAAATTGAAACAATTATATGTATCGTATTAATGATAAGCATACACTTTCAAATTAGATAAATTAATCCTAAGTAGAAGAACAGGGACCTTTTTTTAATAACCAAACACTTCAACTCTAGAACTGTGGGGAGTAATATAGGCTATACATGTTTAAAAATTATTGTAATTTAATAGTAACATTTAAATGAATGGCAAACATACTTATATTAAAAATCTGCGGTTAAAAAGATGACTAAAAGTCAAACAACTTATATTATTTACACTTATTTAGCTACACATAGATTAATTAGGATATAGTATTACGGTGATAACTTAAATCACTAATGAGAGTTAGAAGAGGGTCCAATAACAAAACGTGCGAGCTGTACTTAAAACGTTACAGGAAAAACAAAGGATATGCGATGATTGTTAGTCTAGTACCGTACACCAAAATAATAAATATTAATAAAAATATTTCCATTTCATTAGTTGGTTTTTTTTTATCAAACTCAAGCCCAAAATCAATTCAGATATTGTCACACTTTAGTTGTTAAAGAAAAATTAAATCTGATTTTGTCATCTTGGAAACAAGTTCAGCTGATATAGATAATTATTATATTTTACCAATAACCAAGAAAATATAAGCACAGAATATAAGCAGATATGTGCTTATTTTGTAGTATAAGTTTGGTGCTATTCGGAATCAGACCAGTGAAAATTCAAGTTATTTTTGGCGGATTGTGATATTTACGGAAATATTTCTATAGCACAGCTTGAGGTCTAAGTTGCATTTTTTAGCGGCCAAGACTGGACAGACTACCTGAGATCGGTATTGCGCGCAACTCGAGTACTGGTTTGGGGCCTTCTTGGGACATTGCAATTAACGCAGCTAGGATTGCGCACAACTCGTTAACGGCCAGAGAGTGAGGTGGGCCTATTACACGATTTTCGGCAACGCGACTGAAGAACTGAATTGTGTGCAAGTATGTTTTTTTCTTTTTCATTTTATGACTCCGCCACTATTTATGAAATCATCAATACAGCAAATATTTTCTCTTTATCTCCATCTCTTTATATCAAATAAAAAGAAAAAAATGCCAATCCTGGTATAGACTAAAATAGGTTTACTTTACCTTCCGTCAAACAGTTCACAGCGTGTGATGGTGATAACAACTACATGTTTCGCCGTGAATACGGACGGCATCTTCAGGTTAAAGAAAACAAATAAGTCCAAGTGGGACGCGTCACAAATTAATTAAAACTTAACAAACACACCTCACACACGAGGAAAACAACGAATATTAAAACTTTCGGTAGGCCTACCACACACATTTCACTGTCCACGGCGTGACCCGGAAGCAGATTTTAATATTGTGGTATTTATGACAAATAGTTCAATTACTTGATAAAAAATGAATAATGATTTCAATAATATAAAGGGTTAATTCTAGTATTAAATGTGAACTATATGACAGACAAGTTAATGAATAATTAAATTGTTATAAATTATTTCTGATACTTCTAATAACGCATCCTCAGATGACTTTCCTTTGATAAAACCGAATTGACGTGGATTAAGAAAATTTAACTTAGATAAATAACTATGGAGTCTTAATCATTGTTTTTTCAAAACCCTTAGAGAATACAGATAACAAGCTGATAGTTATTATGTTATCTAGTTTATACAGTTATTGTTCTTCAAAATAGGTACCACTGGTGCAATCTCATCAATTATATTTTTCAGTAAATGTACATTAATTTGGTCAGAGCCACTTAATTTTTTATTTTTTAAAAGCTTAACAATACTCTTAATTTCATTTAAATCTGTTGGAGTTATAAGGAATGAATGTTGATAGTAAATACGTAAAGGTGGAAGGGTATTGGAATGTACGTCTGGATGGCTAGACTGGATTGTGATAAGGTGATTGTTTATCTTATCAATGACGGAAGGCTCAGTTTGGCAATTCAATTAGCTCAACTATTTTCTTTGAAAACCCACTTGTCAAGTTATTTATTACCTTCCACTGCTCAGATACATCACCTTTACAGTTTTCTAATAATGTTCAATAATAATTGTTTTTTTGTAAAATTGATCACATTATTTAATTCATTAGTACATTTTGCAAAATAATTTTGAAAAAACTGTCATATGATCTTTTCGTAGAAATGTTATATAATTTTTTACGTCTCTCAAATTTAGATAAAATGTTTGGTGTTATCCAGGGACTTAACAATTTAGCCTTTAACAATTTAGAACTACCACCATTTTTCTTGCTACTTCTAAATATACAATTACTTAAAATATCAATAAACTTATACAAACAGTATTTACATCATTTTAGGTAATGTATAATGTTTTAACTAAACATCTGTAACACACTGTTATTTACACTGACAAAATAAAAAAAGGTCCCCTAACATTTTTCATATTCACAAACCCCTAAGGCCTAAATAAAAGATCGCGATTCCTTTCCGTGTAAGACAAACCACAGCAAGGAATAATATCCCACTTTGACCCACTATCAAGGCCAATCGGCGACAGTACAGGTGGTGTGGCGACAGTTAGTAGACAAGTACTTGCGGATGAGCGTCATGAGCGTCTCGATAGAAAGAGAGAGAGAATGGGAGAATGAGAGGGAGTGATTAGTTCCTTTACTGCTCACAGGTTGTGCAACCGAACAGTAGAAAATGGAGGCAATTTCGACCTCTTTAACTTGATTGATGACAGGTTGCAGCACGGTCGCTCCCATTTTCCGTGCCTCAATATTTAACATTGGATGGAACTATCTTCTATGTATAGTAAAATCAATGGTTGAACCTAAACTGTTACAAGTAAATAATGTTTAATATAGGTAAGAATGTTGTCTCCAGAATTGGTTCATGTATCAATTCAGTTAAAGGCAACCTTATAAGAACAAATCATCGTTAAATTCGACATTATAATTCAAAGTTTATATTGAGTTTATAATCTTACAGGGGTTCCAATGTCCAACCTCGACTGTCTTAGTCTATATTATTTAGGCTTATTTAGATCGAGTTATAAATAAGAGAGTACATTTAAATTTTGTGCTTGGACATCCGGGTAAATAGTATAGCAAACAGTGATACATTCAATAACACAATTTAGGTTAACTCTGTTATTTATTACGAGGTCTATTAAACGATATATCTAAGAAATGTAAGGCAGACGAAGCTGGACATCCTGTATAATTATTATAAACGTATAATTTACAAACTTCGAAATGTTTGTTGATGATTTAAAAGCATTGTGCATTAAGTTCATTGTTAGTTTTTTTATCAAATATTTATCTACATATATATGTAAAAGCCAAATACCACTGACTCACTGATCACTGTTTCTCGAAAACCACTAAACATCCGAGGCTGAAATTTTGTAGGATGATTGGACTTTTATATTGTATGCATGCATTAAGAAGGAATTTTGACAAATTCTTCAAAGTTCCGATATGGCAACCTTATTTTATCCCCAAAACTGCCCCAATGTATTTCTTAAGGGAAAATCACAAAAAAGTACTATTTCTGACCTAACTTGAGAAAATATCGAGTAAAAGTTTCAAACCTGCACAGTTCTAGACATTTAACTGTGCTTTTTAGAAAAAAAGCTATTTTTCTCTTAAATCCGAATATACCACCAGATTTCAAAAAGGGCAATTAATAAGGGGCATATGCCCCCAAAACAAAATAATTTCAAAAACAAAAAAAGAATAATATTAATATAAACTACCCTACCGGGGAACATACTATAGGCATATATCTCCCAAATTACATTATATCATTATATTTTGGAGGAGACAACGTTTAAGGCCTTTGCCCCCTAAATAAAAAAAAAATGCTCCAAAACCCAAAATTGGGTAATGTTAAACTAATATACCCAAGTGGGGCATCAAATTAAAGATATTCTTCAATTAATTACTAATATACCATCAGATTTTAGAAAAGACTATGTTTACGGGCTCCACTGCCCCTAAAAAACTCATGGTCTAATTGGTTAAGAATCCGTAAGACGATCTCCCTCACGAGGCGACCTGCCGAGACCCACAAATGGGAGTGTAGCAGAGTGCCTTGTTGAGGCCACAGGCCGAACTTTTCACCGCGAGGCCGTAGGCCTAGTTCCACAAAGGGGCCTTTAACAGATCACCCTGGCGAGGCTACAAAGGGGCAAAATGTAGAGTATTAAGGTGAGGCCGAAGGCTAAGTTTCCTTCACGAGCGTAGCAAGTGGCAGGGTTGGCAAGCGAAGCGTGCAGGGGTTACCCCTAGTGTTTGAATAAAATAGATGTTTAAAAATATATAGGCCTATTGTTCGGCAAAATATAAGTACCGTGCTTGTACTATTTGTTTATAAGGTAATTGTTCTAAAATTAATTGAGTGCCTGCGTACAACAAGGAAATTTCATTTGTAATGAAACGTATTGTCTTGTCAGTTATAGGCTAGGCCTATTTTACATTTGTTATTTAAAATAAGTTACTTTCAAGCTTTAAGACAAATTTAAATATATTAAGTTGTCATCTTTATAATACATATTATAGGGAAATGAAGAAAGCATAAAAAATTATTCGGATTATTGTCGAGCAATATAAGGTAAAATGTATATTCATTTATAAATTATCCAGGAGCTTAAGTTAATATTTAAAGCTTCCGGTGTTAATAATTAAACCTGCGTCATTGCACTATTTACGATATGTAGGCCTACAGTTCCAATTTACTATAATGATCTGTAATTTTTAAAATTTTAATAAGGACTGATTACAAACCATAGACTACTTACATCTCTCGGTTTTTTACGGGAAATCCAAAAAAACTGAAATTGCAGTTTCTGGAAGTATTTGAACAGTTAACATAAGAACATTTCAATCCTCCACTTCTTTGTGTACTCCTTTTGTATAACTGTTATAACTGCAAACGTTCTAAAATACTCATACAGTTTATATAAACAACTACATAATTATAATAAACAAACTATTTTCATTGGGGCTGTTGGTTGGTATGCATTTTACATTGAAAAATCACGAGCATTTACACGTTACAATTAGACGTGCAGCACACCGACCATTCATCGCCTGGCCTGGGCTGGGACTGCCGACTGACTTGATTGTCTGTGAGGCACTGCCAGCGCTGCCTTGCGGCCTGTTGCTCAAATACGGTGTACTAGCGTGCGAAATTCAAACTTTTTGACAGACTTTTCACCATTAGACCTGGGCTTCTTATAGAGTTTGCATTCATTTGACTGTATGGACTGTATCAAAGGTTGTGGGTCTGATTCCATTCCTCTCTCTTTCCTTAAATACACTTGTCTATGTCTGGCTGGGCCTATTCATAATCTATGTAATATATCTGTGAGACAGGGAAATTTCCCTGGCATGACCAGTTTTGACATCCCTATACATAAATCTGGATCCAGAAACTACTCTAAGAACTACCGACCAATAGTAATTCAACCTGTGCTTTCTAAAGTATTTGAAAAATGTATCCTGTCTAAAATATGCCCACTGCTATATCCCCTTATCAATTCTTACACGGCTTTGTTCCAAATAAGTCTACATTGACTAACTTTGTACTATACGAATCATATATCATAACGCTTTTAAAGAAGGAGCTCAAGTCGATGCAATATAGCTAGATTTTTCTAAAGCTTTTGATAAAGTAAGTCATCAACATCTTCTTGCTAAGCTTAAAGCTCTCTCTTGTATTGGTTCGGGAGCTACCTGAAAGGAAAAGAACTAATAGTCCGTTTTGCCAATACACATTCTTCTATGTTTCATGTATCATCAGGCAATCATAGTGCCATGCCTTCTGTTTGCCGATGACACAAAGTTTTTTTATGAGATCAGGTGTACTACTGACGTGTTGCTTCTACAGGAGAGTCTTGGTGCTGTGGTTGCATGGTATTATGACAATCGTATGTCACTCAGTAGTGACAAATACTTTTATTTGACCTTTCACAGAGTATGTACTTTGATTAATACTAACTACAATTTAAGACGTCAGGATCTCCCAAGAAGGATGGAGGCAAGGGATCTTATGGATACGTAGCCTCACAACTGCTGCTAGACCCCCTAGTGATTAGGCGTGAAATACAAGATGTACTCTTCTTCTTTAAGCTAGTCAATGGACTAATTGACTGCCCTGCATTGCTGGAGAGCAGGCCCCGATTAACCAGTAGGCTAAGTAGGCTACAGCCTAGGGCGCGAGGACGCCAATGCATTTTGGGGGGCGCTTCGGAATTTAAGATGAAGTGCTTGTTATAACAAAAATATATGATTTCCAGCTTAGACTGACTACAAACTACCAATAGAAAAAAAATATTAAGTGGAAGATGTCATTAATAAATAGCGTCTAGCCTAGCTATAACCATCGAAATGAAATGAATTATCGTAACGTAATGGTAGGAAACTAAAAAGGGAAATTTTGTTCCGCGGGACGGGCGCCGCCATGTAGGCTACCATGCGCAGTTTGCAACACTGACGCTCTGAAAGATTGTATAGCAACTAACTGCAGTCACTAGCCTAGTCAGGTCAGTCAGTGTATCTGTATGTCCGCTTTGTTTGTTTGTTTTAATAATTATGGTTTGTTGGTATAAATTGGTGTCGTCGCTAGTTAAGTATACACACTTGGAAACTGAGAGAGTAGTATAGTGTTTGTACTATTTGAAACTTCTAACTCGTTTTCCTGTTCCAAAGATTGTAGGCTAGGCTACACTAACACCATGAGTAAAAAGCCAAGTGGTTCTGATTATCGTAAAAGGGCTCGGGAGCGTAATGAACGCGAAAGTGCTCTCGTAAATAAAATTCATAAACTAGAGGCATTTTTTAATAAGCCTAAAACTCTTAGCTCTTCTGAAATAATACCGGTTGCTACTAGAAGTGAACCCATCGTTGAGTGTAGTGAGGAAAACGAAGTAGTGGAGGCGACTCCGACCACCAGTGTCACGGATGAGTCAGACACCATACTGCTAGCACCGGAAACTGCACCTGCCTTCGTCCCCGTACCTTCATCAAGCGAACCTATTGCAGATTTTGGACAGCAATTACAGAATTCATCATCAACAAATATAGAGGTAAAAGATCCACAAAATCTTGATGATCCTGCTTTGTGGGAAGTAAACGAGGAATTGCGCGAATACTTTGCGCTGCACAGTATTAACCAAAATGACGATGGGGATTTTTCCAAATCTATGAGACAATATTCTGGTCAAAACCGGTATTTGAATAAAGCTTGTTTTTTCAAAAAACTTGTAAATGGCGAGGTAGTGAAGAGAACTCACCTTATTTATTCAAAATCGACAGGTTATGTATTTTGTGCTCCTTGCAAGCTTTATGGGGGGAAAACTGCTTTGGCAAACTGTGGTTTTAATGATTGGAAAAATTCTCATAAAATCCAAGAACACGATAAAAGTCTAGAACACAGGGAATGTATGAACAAATATTTAACCCGAATGAATGTATCTAAGAGAATTGATTCAAAGCTGCATGAGCAGCATCAAGTAGAAGTGAAGTACTGGAGAAGTGTTTTGATAAGGGTTGTTGAAGTAGTTAAGTATTTAACTTCTCGAGGGCTTCCATTTCATGGTGAAAATGAAACTTTGGGATCAACCAGTAATGGGAATTTTCTAGGTTGTATCGAGCTTCTCTGCAAGTTTGATCCTTTTATGGCTGACCATGTGGCTCGTTTTGGAAATAAAGGCAAGGGAGTGCCCTCATACTTATCTTCTACGATAGTGAACGAGTTTATTGTACTTTTAGCAGACCATGTGAAAAACAAAATCGTGTTAGATATCAAGAATGCTAAGTACTTTTCAATCATTGTCGACTCTACTCCCGATGTTTCCAACGTAGATCAGTTGACATTTGTCATTCGTTTTGTAGCATTTGGACGGGTCACCTAATGAACGATTCATAACTTTCATCCCAAATAGTGGCCATAAAGGAGAAGACATGGAGAAGGCCGTAATGAATACCCTTGAAAGTTTGAACTTAAATATCAGTGACTGCAGAGGACAAAGCTACGACAACGCAAGTAATATGTCAGGGTGCTACAAAGGGCTACAAAACAGAATAAAGAGCAAAACCTACTTGCTCACTACATTCCTTGTGCAGCTCATTCTCTACAGCTAGTAGGTTCGGCTGCTGCTGAGAGTAGCGCTATTTCTGTTGAGTATTTTGCCCTTGAACAGCAAATTTACAACTTTTTTCATTCTTCTACACAAAGATGGGATACTCTCTTGTCTCATTATGATAAACACTCTTTGACAGTTAAAAGCCTTTCAAAAACTCGCTGGAGTGCAAGAGCAGACGCCAGTAAAGCTATGCACAAGTGCTATCAACAAATAGTCGCAGCTTTACAAGACATCAGTTCGAACGAAGAAGATAAAAAGGAAGTTCGACTTGAAGCCAAACAGCTGATAGAGAAGCTTCAGTCATTAGAGATAACCATCATGATTTGCTTTTGGAATGAAATACTTTACTAAGTTTCAAGATGTCAGTTTACAACTTCAGTATGAAGATGGAGACTTAGATCAGACGGCACTTTTGTACGAGCTGTTACAGTCTTCTCTGAGTTCATTAAGAAACGAGGAACAATTTTCCATTTTTGAAAGTAAGGCATCGTTAATGTGCAATTCTCAAGAATACAAACAAGATAAAAAAGGAAAAAGAAACAAAAAATGCCTTTTGGGGGAAAGCAAAGAGGGGCACACAGAGTTTGATGGACGAAAATCATTGATAAATTGATACTTCAAAGCTATTGATACACTCCTAGGACATCTAACAATGAGAAAATCGATTTATATCACACTGCGAGACTCATTCAACTATTTGTGGAATTTGAATCAAACTGATAGCACAATTTTGAAGGAAAAGGCAACCAAGTTAATGAATGAGTATTCAACAGACTTAGACGAATCATTTCCAGATGAGTGTTTGTATTTTCAGAGATTTTTAAAAGACAGCAACACATTCTATGAAGAGGAAAATGTATTGGCAGACAAATTGGCGAAAGAGAAAAAAATGAAACCACCAGGTACTAAAGCCTACAGGCTACTGAAACATTTAAAAACTTTAAAACTTGAGTCTCTTTTTCCTAACGTGGAAGTTGCATTGAGGATCTTCTTAAGCATGGCGGTAACTAATTGCAGCGGAGAAAGGTCCTTTTCTGCTCTTACTCGAGTGAAGAATTTTTTGAGGTCAACTCTACGGCAAGAAAAACTACAGGCACTCGCTCTCTTATTCATTGAAAGTGACTACGTGCAGCTCGTTCCAATTGATGACTTGATTAATGCGTTCGCCTCATCAAAAGCACGGAAAAAAGACTTTAAGTAAGAAATATATAAATCGTCACAAGTAACTAAACTGTTTTGTTAATTGTAATTAAACTTTTTTTTTTTATCTTCTAGCTCATTGTTAGGTATTGTAATTAAATGATTAATCACAAAGTATTATATCAATAATGTCATTCCTATAATCCTATGTAACATTTTTACTTGAATAAATAAGAGAAAGTTAATAACAGTGTACATTAATTCATTTGAAATCCTTTTCAGTGATTTAAAGTAGAAAAAGTAGAGAAACTCAAACCATACGTATACAATAAATAACTTTATTTATTGGATTTGGATTGTTTGAGTTTTCCTACAATTTAAAATTAACAAATATCTTATAAGAGCTCATCCAGAATGACTGAAAAAGTAATTTAAATACGTAGCTATTCAGTTTGCTCAGTAACATGGAAAACCATTTAAGTACCCATTATCATCCGTTTATACTTACGTGATAAAATGCACATAGTTTTAACACGTTCATAACATATGTATACAAATTCATGTAAACGTCTACTGTAATATAACTGTGATATATTTATGTTTGTCGTAAAAGACCAATGTTAAATAATTAGAAACCATACTTCTTTTTAAAAGATAAAATAATATTACCTAGACAACAATAGACCATCTTACATGATAAAATCAATGTTCAGCATCCTTTGCAAGTTTGCAGTTTATACGTTTAATAATCTTACTGTTTTTTTGTTTTAGAAATATTAACAAACGTAGTTATTTTAACCATTGAATTTGTAGTCAGGACAATACATTACAATTTGTATAAAGTACAGCGCATTATTAAGACCTTTAAAAAAATATATATTTTATTTCCGAGCTTTTCTTTCTTCCTAAGAGAGTAAATTGGTCTTTTAATTGACGTATGTTGTTTTATATGACAAAATTTTAAATGGCCGCTGCACCTCTAAGCCCTTTTAATTATTGAATCAAAAGAGAGAAGCTCGGTGGTGGGAGAGGGGCGCCAAGCCCAAGATAGCCTACGGGCGCCTAAATCCTTAATCAGGCCCTGCTGGAGAGGGTCACCTTTCGAGTCCCTAGGGGTACTAGATCATTGGAACTCTTTGGAAGACTGCACCACGCAACCAACTACGAGAGAAAAAGCATTTTAGTTAGCATTTAGTGCCTAGGAAGTATTGTCTGCCCAGGAACTGACTTTTTTAACTGTAGTCAACCAGCATTCAAAAGAGCTGCCAAGTTAATTTTGGCTCAATGATTGGAACATGTGACAGAATTTGTTTAACTGTTATTTACAGTCATTGTGCATATTCACCTTTCGATCAACCATATATTTCTTTTCTTTGGTAATGAAATGTATTTTTTAATAATATTATTGTAATTATTTTGCAAAAATGGAATGTCTGTTGAAATAAAATAAAAGAAAATACGAATTACAGAATTGCTGAACTGATTTGCTGTACTTATTCGAAACCACATATTCGCCCAAATAATGAGTACAGTACCATCATCGTAAGAATAAATAGGTAAAAGAAATTAATGAATAATCAGCCTGGTTTGTAGCAATGACTACATTCGCTCATGTATTCATTTACACACTCATTCGAAATCCATATTCAACCATATCTTAACAATCGGCGCTTTATTTTTGTGTAAATCTACTTAATCTATGTACCTTTAGAATAACAGAAAGATAAAAATATTTATTTTTTCATTGTACAAGATTCTTAAAATTTACAATCATAGGATACAAATATATTATATTTTAATAAATTGAAAATGTTATTGACCATCTTGTTCTTTATCAAAACGGCTGCGTTTTGCAGTTGAATATTACTTCACTTGAAAACATTTCATGCTTACATTTTGTAAGAAAGAAGATGATTCAAATTCTGCTGATTTCCAGTCATGATGTCTCGTCAGTTACTTATGACTTGTAGAATCAGTAATAATTCATCCATATCTCCATATGCTCAACAACAAGGTAACGACAGATTTTTCTCTTTTAATTTATAGTTGTTTCTTTCATAAGTACAATTTTGTGGAAAGTTCTAATCATAGTATACTGAATTCTTCTATAATATAAAAAATTTATAATAAGAGTTACAATAAAAACATATTTAGGCATTTCAAACTGTTTTGTTTTATGACAATCAAATATACAAGTAACTTATAACAAAGTAATATTTCTTAAAAGGGACAATATTTAAGAAAAATATGTTAGCAGTTTTTTAATATTTATCATTGTAAAGTATTACTTTTATAAGGGAGGATCCCCCTATGTAGTGATAGTAAAAATAATAAATTATGTTTTATTTTTTTTTTTAAGAAAATGTTGTGTACTAATTGCCAAGAAGTGTTCTACATGTTTTGTAATACATTGGTATACAATATATTTTAACAAAAAATGTTTTGTAATTTGTATGCTATGAATTGCCTAAATATGATCTACCAGGATAGGAATTTTTAAGTGCTTCAGACAGTGTTAACAACAATTTATTTAAGTGAGCAGTTTTCATGTAAGTTTTGAATTGTTACATAGATTTAACCCTACCTTGGAAGATTATAAACGTTAAATTCATCATAATTCTTCACTGTAGTAATTTAAAATAATGAATGCTGAACTGCTTCATTACAAATTTAATGTAGTAAGCAAACCATATATTATGTGAAAAGCTATTTATTATCAGTTTCAAAATTAACAGAAAATACTGTTGTTCAATTGAAAAATAGTAAAGCTGTTGTAATTTAGACATATTTTGAATCCCTATTCCACTTTCTAGCATTTGAATAAATAATTTTTAAGGATCAGCATCAATATGATATGAATAGTTATGCACCAAAACATTTTGAATGTGCATTATATATATTCAATTTTGTAGCAATGTAATAACATTCAAGAAGTCTATTAAATCTATATGTTTCGTGTGAATTTTGTTATTAAATCCTCTGCCCATTTTGGTTGGTCTATTGGAACATTATGCCCAGCATTCCTGACAAAAACTACCGTAAGATTCTTTGCTACTTTGGAATACCCCGCCAAGTCCTCTCCAGCACACCATAGAGTCCTTCCGGCTGTTTGGTACTGTCTTGCACCACTCCAATCCAAACTGTCTAAAAACTGTTCTGTTAAAGAAAACAGAAACAGTAGATCTAATTGACCAACATAAATTAAAATCCTATAATTCTCTATAAGAACTTCGATCCAGTGTTTAACATCGGCACTGGTGGCGCAGTGCTGTAACCCAGCTACATGGGGACAAAGTGTTTGGGAGATTGTAGGCGATAGGTTGGATGCTCGGTCCTCATAATACCGACATGGCGTCCGCTTGATGGTTGCTATTGGCGTGGACACTACTAGAGAAGTCTGGGGTGTCCATGTTGGTTGGTAATCATTGTGCGGATGTTGTGTGGGGGAGATAACTGACTATCAGGCTTGTCAATTAGCTGAAAATCAGACCAGCACTACGTGGTTCAGATTCCACGTAAAGCTGTAGGTCCCTTAGTTGCCCTGGCTGTTGGGCTATTAATAAATTGCCCTTTCTGAGGAACAGTTGAACTCAGTTAGTAACCAGACTACACTCATCCACACTCATCCTACACTCATATAACCATTCATATTCACCTTAAAATACCAACAACGTTGTGTCGGCGTCTCATATGTACGAATAAGAATAAGAAAACTTTGGGCAAAGTCTGATATCAAATGCCTGAATACCGTTGATGAACGAACACTAAACGATGTTTCACCGACATTAAGATTCTTACGAATTTTAGGAAGTGATACATATTCACCAATTACGCTCTCATCTACGTAATTTTCACTGTACAGGTAATTGTAGATATATGTAAAACCCGTCAAGTTCTGAAAAATAGTTCTATTAACAAATCCACCAAAAATTAACTGATCATACACTGAGAAGGCATCCTTGAATCTTTCTTGTTGGATATACGAAATGATTTCTTGTTCATTTTTATAGAAAATATTTCTCCCGTTCTTGTCCAATAAACCAATTTGATACAAATAGTCCCCATAGTTTATCATACGTTCAAGATCGTAAAGACCGTTTCCAATGGAAAGACCTTTGAGATTAATTTTTAAATTTGAAAAAGAATTCTCTGTATGAATTACATAAGATGCTGTAGTTACATATTTTCCAGCATAAGATTCCCATGTTAAATAAAAATCGTTTTTTTGAAACTGCGGAAACAATGTGAAAAATTGCACAATAGCAGTGTATAGATTTCTCCCAATTTCAACTTCATTGGTGAGGTAACCAGCTTGATCAGTGAAACTGAAGCCTGTTCCGACGGGACTGTCCATGAAAATAACAGATTGAGAATTAATCCAATTATGTTTCCGTAGGTTTAGTTTTAGATTCTTCTTTAGAGAAAATGGCCCATTCACTAGAAACAAAGGACATAAAGATGACGCACCTGGTCCACCTTCAAGAAAAAGTAGGACAGGAGCAGATTCACTATTTTGCAAAGAAGGAAAGAACCAACAAAATATATTTGAACTGTACGTTTCATTGACTGTAAAAAACCAGAGTAACTAATGATGTCATCCTTGAAAGGTTTGTTCTTGGAAACCGCTTGTGCCTCTTCAATGTTACCTGCTTGGATCATAGCAGTCAGGATGAGCGGAAGCAATGAATACTAACTCTATAGAGTGTGTATTCATTGGCGGAAGTCTTTGGTTTCCTGTTGATATTTTTTTATTAGAGCCACCAATACTTATCACACTCACAACTGCAACCAAAACTATTTTCATGAAATTCATCATTTTGGTAGTGCTTCCCTCAACAAAGTGGTTAAATTGTCTCCGAGTGTGACGTTATATATTTTATGGCTGCAAACATTATCAGGCATGTTCAAATAATATTAGTCATATTTTATTTCAAACTAAATTGATAAGATAACAAGAAGACGTTAATGTCAATATACAGCATTCAAGGCAGGTATCTTTTGATTACTTTTGTTGTTCTTAAAATTCTACAAAATTTTTCATATACCTTACACTGTTCAAATTACATGTAAAACTTGAATCCCTTCTGTGACATTTTTGAGGATTAAGTTGATAACTATCATTTTATCGATATATCTGTAAAATCTAATCTGTTACATTCACCTAGTTTCCATTAAAAAATGTATTCTCGCCAAGTGAAATTAATATGATTCTACTGTCAGCAATTAGTCAAACATTGTTTATCAACTTAGACATTTGCAATTGTTATGAGACCGAATTTCAAGTTATGCTTACATCCTAAGCTGCTATGAAGAGTATTCATGTACAAGTGACAATGTTAACAGTCTTCTTTAATGAATAAGTTTGTCCGATTCGAGCCTCCACCTGGTGTTGACTTTGGAACTACTTTCAACTCGGTCGACTATCAGAAGACCGATTATCGTCTGTCCGTCTAAGAACTACTATATGATTTAACTAGTATATTGGAGAGATAGGACATCAGCAAACTTACCTTAGAAGACGAGTTCACTAACACCAGAGTAGTAATAACGTACACAAAAAAAAACACATATTCACACGAGTTTTCAGTGCCACTGGCACTTTCTTCAGGTGAGGAGAGAGAGAGGGGGAGTGAGAGGAAGAGAGAGATAGCCATGTCAGTCTCTCTGCTCTCTTCTTCTCTCGCTCTCCTCACCTGAAGAAATTGTTACCGGCACTGAAAATTCATGTGATTATGTGTTTCTTTTGCGTATGTTACTACTATTCTGGTGTTAGTGAACTTGTCTTTTAAGGTAAGTTTGCTGATGTCCTATCTCACCAATATTCCTGGCCTAGTGGCCTTTAACCTAACCTATATGATTTAACTAGAATCTATTTTTCCGGTAACAGCCGCTTCAAGGTGCTATCAACATTATTTACAAGATAACCAGATGTTTCACCCATGCTGTGATGTGGCATCCTCAGTGGTATCGCTGAGACTGAGATCGGCGAATGACCTCCCAGCTATTAAAACAGGTGGTGAGGTAGGGACTGGTTTGGCAGGTACCCTGGAGAAGAGAGGGGGCATGACCCACGTGGCCTACGTTCACTGGCCAAAGAAAATCAAATACTGTCTGATTTAAACAGTCATGACAGTTGACTCTCCTTGCCCACTAAGCTACCAGCAGCACCAGTAATCAGTAGCAGAGGCTTGCGTTTTGCAGTTGAATATTACTTCAATTGAAAAAGCTTCATGCTTACATTTTGTAACACATGTATTTCAGAGTTTAACCTAATTTACATTGCAAGTGTGACTAGTGTGTAAAGTACGTTGTGGGGCATTAGACAATTATGTCCTCTTTCAAAAAAGACCAAGTTTAAAGTTGTATGATCACAGATAAAGCTGTAATCTTATTTTGAAACTAATATTGGCCTTATGGGGAAACAAATCCTAAAAGGTAGCAAGAGTAGTAGACTCGTATAGAGTTTTACTTCTGTTGTGCAACTATCAACTTTTCTTTAGAAAAAAAAAACTTTACATAGCAGTTCACATGGGTAAGTGAACTTTATTTAACAAGTGAGGTACTGACTGTCTCAGTTGGGGTCTCGAACCTTGGACAAGGACTCCACAGATCGAAACAAATTGAGCCTCCACCCTTTCTTTGGACTCTAACAATATAGATAGGTAGAATGTGGGTCTCTGGTCATTGCCATCTTTGTTCTGCACAAAGGTAACCGCTTGGCAAACTAAAGATATGCCACGGGTTTGTAGATTTGAGGTGCACTTAACAGCACAATACGGGTTTTGTGTTATTAGAATAAGAATAGAATAAGAATAAAATATTTCCCCAAAAGAAGCTTGCTTTTTTATTGCAAAAGCTAAAGTCTAGAGTTTCTCAGCATATAAAGACTGAATAATAAAAATAATAGTAATTTTCATAGTCTTCTCTTCAAATAAGTATTGTAACGTACATGCAATATAAAAACCAAAATAAATTAGTATAATAGTGGTATATATTGTTAAAACTATTGCAATTTTAAATCATGAATTTTACAAAAACATGTTCTGGTCAAGAACCTTTTCATCTTCTTTTAAATTATGTTAATTTAGATTTTGTAATGTACTAGTAAAATTACATAGTAATTTGAATTGTAAATATTTTGTTTGATTTATAACAAGCAATAAATAAAATATGGGCACAATATAAAGTTCTTTTGTGGAATATATACTTGCCTTTTTAGAATTCTGGTTGTTTTTTTGTAGTTTAAAGATTATAAAAGGATTATGACTATTCTCCAGGGTATGGTGCAGTATGTGTGACCATTAATGAAGAATAACATGAGACCTGTAGTTGCATGACGTTTGATTATGACTATTCTCCAGGGTATGGTGCAGTATGTGTGACCATTAATGAAGAATAACATGAGACCTATAGTTGCATGACGTTTGATTATGACTATTCTCCAGGGTATGGTGCAGTATGTGTGACCATTAATGAAGAATAACATGAGACCTGTAGTTGCATGACGTTTGATTATGACTATTCTCCAGGGTATGGTGCAGTATGTGTGACCATTAATGAAGAATAACATGAGACCTGTAGTTGCATGACGTTTGATTATGAGTATTCTCCAGGGTATGGTGCACTATGTGTGACCATTAATGAAGAATGACATGAGACCTGTAGTTGCATGACGTTTGATTATGACTATTCTCCAGGGTATGGTGCAGTATGTGTGACCATTAATGAAGAATAACATGAGACCTGTAGTTGCATGACGTTTGATTATGACTATTCTCCAGGGTATGGTGCAGTATGTGTGACCATTAATGAAGAATGACATGAGACCTGTAGTTGCATGACGTTTGATTTTGACTATTCTCCAGGGTATGGTGCAGTATGTGTGACCATTAATGAAGAATAACATGAGACCTGTAGTTGCATGACGTTTGATTATGACTATTCTCCAGGGTATGGTGCAGTATGTGTGACCATTAATGAAGAATGACATGAGACCTGTAGTTGCATGACGTTTGATTATGACTATTCTCGTACAGTATGTGTGACCATTAATGAAGAATGACATGAGACCTGTAGTTGCATGACGTTTGATTATGACTATTCTCCAGGGTATGGTGCAGTATGTGTGACCATTAATGAAGAATAACATGAGACCTGTAGTTGCATGACGTTTGATTATGACTATTCTCCAGGGTATGGTGCAGTATGTGTGACCATTAATGAGGAATAACATGAGACCTGTAGTTGCATGACGTTTGATTATGACTATTCTCCAGGGTATGGTGCAGTATGTGTGACCATTAATGAAGAATAACATGAGACCTGTAGTTGCATGACGTTTGATTATGACTATTCTCCAGGGTATGGTGCAGTATGTGTGACCATTAATGAGGAATAACATGAGACCTGTAGTTGCATGACGTTTGATTATGACTATTCTCCAGGGTATGGTGCAGTATGTGTGACCATTAATGAAGAATAACATGAGACCTATAGTTGCATGACGTTTGATTATGACTATTCTCCAGGATATGGTGCAGTATGTGTGATCATTAATGAAGAATAACATGAGACCTGTAGTTGCATGACGTTTGATTATGACTATTCTCCAGGGTATGGTGCAGTATGTGTGACCATTAATGAAGAATAACATGAGACCTGTAGTTGCATGACGTTTGATTATGACTATTCTCCAGGGTATGGTGCAGTATGTGTGACCATTAATGAAGAATAACATGAGACCTGTAGTTGCATGACGTTTGATTATGACTATTCTCCAGGGTATGGTGCAGTATTTGTGACCATTACTGAAGAATAACATGAGACCTGTAGTTGCATGACGTTTGATTATGACTATTCTCCAGGGTATGGTGCAGTATGTGTGACCATTAATGAAGAATAACATGAGACCTGTAGTTGCATGACGTTTGATTATGACTATTCTCCAGGGTATGGTGCAGTATGTGTGACAATTACTGAAGAATAACATGAGACCTGTAGTTGCATGACGTTTGATTATGACTATTCTCCAGGGTATGGTGCACTATGTGTGACCATTAATGAAGAATAACATGAGACCTGTAGTTGCATGACGTTTGATTATGACTATTCTCCAGGGTATGGTGCAGTATGTGTGACAATTACTGAAGAATAACATGAGACCTGTAGTTGCATGACGTTTGATTATGACTATTCTCCAGGGTATGGTGCACTATGTGTGACCATTAATGAAGAATAACATGAGACCTGTAGTTGCATGACGTTTGATTATGACTATTCTCCAGGGTATGGTGCAGTATGTGTGACCATTAATGAGGAATAACATGAGACCTGTAGTTGCATAACGTTTGATTATGACTATTCTCCAGGGTATGGTGCAGTATGTGTGACCATTAATGAAGAATAACATGAGACCTGTAGTTGCATGACGTTTGATTATGACTATTCTCCAGGGTATGGTGCACTATGTGTGACCATTAATGAAGAATAACATGAGACCTGTAGTTGCATGACGTTTGATTATGACTATTCTCCAGGGTATGGTGCAGTATGTGTGACCATTAATGAAGAATAACATGAGACCTGTAGTTGCATGACGTTTGATTATGACTATTCTCCAGGGTATGGTGCAGTATGTGTGACCATTAATGAAGAATAACATGAGACCTGTAGTTGCATGACGTTTGATTATGACTATTCTCCAGGGTATGGTGCAGTATGTGTGACCATTAATGAAGAATGACATGAGACCTGTAGTTGCATGACGTTTGATTATGACTATTCTCCAGGGTATGGTGCAGTATTGAGACCCATCCCCCCACCAAAGCTGGGAAGCGTGCCAACTGGGGGATGGCTCAAAACGAGTAAAGCGATGGGATCACGGGTGGCAGTTGGAGGGTCCAAAATAAAACTCGGCAGCTGAGCGAAACTAATTTTATTATCATGAAAACCCGAAAATACTAATAAATCAAAACGGCAGAGGGCCACAACATAAAAGGCAGAAGGCCACAATATAAATTTTCACTTAAATAAATAACAACACACTAAAATTACCAAGATACTACACAATTATAACAAACGCTATAAATACCACAAACTCTACAAATACCAAAATTTAACAATTAATCAACTACAGGGTGTATGGCCTATCTGCAGTTTAGCCTGAGACACCCCAAAACGTAAGAAAATATTAAGCCCCAAATAAACGTGAAAATTTAGAAAACTTTTGGATCACAACACTTAAAACCGGCAATTTAGCCCACACATCCCTTAATTCCACCGGGCCAGGGAGTAAGCCGGAATCCCTGGGCAGCTCCGAATTAAAAGTTAAGCAAAGAACAATAATCCCCTTTTGGTGAGTTTAAAAATTAAACAATTAAAAAGAAAATCTAACACGGTACCGTTCGAGTAAAAATGCACTTCAAGACATCTATAATACAATGAACAAAAAAATATAAATAACAATCACTAGGCCTAAACATATAAATAAATAACATAACTTAACCATAGGGACCTAACAACTATAAAATCTAAAAAGATATAACAACAAATAAAACTAATTAATTAATAACAAGGAATATAAACTAATTAAAAATAAATAACAATAAATATAAATAAAATAAATATTAACATCAAAAAAATCTTGGGTATTTTAAAAGCTTTTCCCTCTTTAATAAAAAATAATTAAGTCCCCATGGCTGTTTCATAATTCACTGTCCAGGTTTTTAGTTTTAGGCCTAGGCCACACCAAAAGTTCCGCAAACCTTTTTCTTCTTTTTTTTTTATCTATATTTTTCTTGTTTTTTTTATAAATCACCCCCAGCTCAGCCGCCGGGAAAAGATGGAAAGAACTGACCTGAGGACTGAAGACTTCTACCCCCAAAGATGTAGGAGGGGCAGCAGGGTCACCAATGGCCTCTATACATGGTCCTCAGGCCAGGCTGGCAGTGTGGATGGTAGAACTTTGCCCGGACGACCGGCTGAGGGAAAATGTCCCACTCGAGGACCCTGGAGTTTTAGTTTGTCTAGCCACTCATAACGAGATTCTGCAGGCAGCACAAGACAACTCACCAGACAGGCCAACCGGACAGAAGCTGCTGGAACACGGAACGAAACGGAACCGGGCCAACGGCTACCAACTACGCGAAACGCAGGGCAAAAACGAATCTCAGGCAGCCTGGCAGACAATGACGAAAAAAACGAAACTGTACCGGTCCAAGACCCGGTACAACCTCCCTCTGCAAACCTCAACACACCCAGGCAGGGGAGAACACTCGGTACCTCAGGGAACCAAGAGAAGACGAAGACCTCCGAAGAGTGGTGTTCCAAGGACGTCCAAGAGAAACTACGAGGGGAAACCCCTCGAACAGGGAGCGAACTACCCTGACTGTCGGGCCCGACAAGAAAAAAGAGAGAAGGAAGACTCTCTCAGAACAGCCACCTAGGGCGCAGAGGTGATCAATCTCTTTGCCCCAAGAAACCCCCAGGAACACCAACTCCTGGACCAACCGTTCCCCGGAAAGCCTTAAGTTGGGACACATGGGCTTTCCTAAACACCCTGCCTGACTGGGGATCAACCAGCAGAGCAGTCACCGGTGACAAAAACCTATCGATGCGGTGGGGACCAGACCACCGATAGCACAACTTTGCAGCTCTTCGTTCCGCGGCCGAACTGACCGGGTGAGCCTGACAAAGAACCAGATCTCCAACCTGAAAAGGGTTAGGAGTACGACCCTTATCATACCTCCTCCTCACTCTCTCTCTAGCACGTAGCAGGTTGCGCCGAGCAGCCCGCCACGTGGACACTACGTCAGTGGCACCTGGCGTAGGTAGAAGATCCTCTAACCTCCACAAGTTGGATAAAGGGTTGTTAGGAGGGTAGCCATGTAGAATCTCGAAGGGAGTGGCATTGTGACTCTCATGCTTGGAAGAATTAAAAGCAAGCTGGAGCCAAGAGAGACTCTCATCCCAGGTGTTCTGCTTCTCAGCATGGAAGGTAATAAGGGCAGACCGAAGATTGCGGTTGAACCGCTCTGCATGAGAAGGCTGTGGGTAATAAGGAGAGGTAGTCACATGCCTGATACCATTGCCAAAACAGAACCTACGAAACTCATGGGAGGTAAACTGGCTACCGTTGTCGGACACAAGAGTGGAAGGCACACCAAAGTGCTGGAAGAGTTGGGACTGGAGAGCACGGATGGTGAGCTTAGCCGTGGCACTCCGAAGTGGGAAAAGCCAAACGAACTTCGAGAATGCATCCACACAAACAAGTAGGTAGGAGCTACCTGACTTGCTACGGGGAAAAGGACCCACGTAGTCGATGAACACCTTCTCAAAAGGACGCTCGGCCACCTCAGAAGATAACAACCCTAACCTTGCATTCTGACTAGGCTTGCTGAGAGAGCACAGGTGACAAGCCCGCACTCTGCCAGCAACATCCCGGTCCATGCCCTTCCAGATGAAGTACCTACGAATCTTAGCGATGGTCTTATGAATGCCAAGATGACCGCCCACAAGGGAAGAGTGATAATACTGAAAGACCATCGGTACTAGATGACTAGGCAGCACTACACGGGGTTCACCCCTCTGTCGAGGACGGCAACAGAGTACCCCTTTGGACAGAAAATAGGGAGGGTGGGCACCTCCCTCTTGAAGCTCACCTAAGATGACTGACAGCTCAGGATCTTTCTGCTGATGGGACAGTAGGTCGTCAAAAGCCAGAGGAAAATCCAGAAGAACAGCACCACACTGAGCAACAGCCTCAGTCGGTGGATCACTGGGTTCGTGGTACATGCGGGAAAGAGCATCCGCGATGACATTCTGGGTACCCCTAAGATGTTGAACTCGGAACTTAAAGGCAGAAATTCTGACCACCCAGCGACCAATTTTCCCGAGCTGTCGGGGATGGGCAAGAAGCCAAGACAGTGCCTGATTGTCCGTCTCCAGCAAGAACTCAGCGTGTTCCAAGAAACGCCGAAACTTGTCCGTACCAAAGACAACCGCCAGACACTCTAACTCATAGATGGAAGAAGCTTTCCTTTCCTGGTGAGACAACGTCCTCGAAGCAAAAGCGATGGGCTGCCTGACCCCATCAAACTCCTGAGAAAGAACAGCAGCAATGGCGGAGGAGGAGGCATCAGTCTGAAGTACAAATTCTCTGCTGAAATCAGGCATACGCAGGACAGGAGGTTGCATGATAGCCTCCTTGAGAGCATCAAAGGCAGTCTGCTGAGCTTGGCCCCACACAAAAGGGACACCTTTCTTACGCAGCTCGTTCAACGGGGCAGCAAGCTCGGCCACGTTAGGGATGAAGCGACGGTAAAAATTCACCATCCCCACAAAACGGGCAATCCCCTTGGCATCTCTGGGAGGAGGAAAATCCCGAATGCCCTGGGTCCTCGCAGGATCAATGCAGACGCCTCGAGAAGATATAAGATGACCCAGAAAAGAAATCTCAGGACGAGCAAAAGTGACTTTCTCTGGATTGACGGTAAGGCCCGCTGATTTAAGGCGACTAAGAACTTCCTCCAGATGTTGCATGTGTTCCCCGAAAGTCTCACTGTAGACAAGAAGATCGTCCAGGTAATTGAAAACAAACTTGAACTTCACATCATGGAAGATGGAATCAAGCAGACGAGTAAGAGTCTGGGCACCCACAGCAAGACCCATAGGAACCCTAGTGAACTGGTAAAGATTCCAGGGAACACAGAAGCTAGTCATAGGCCGTGATTCCTTCTTCAATGGAATCTGATGGTAGGCCTGGTTCAAATCGAAAACACTGAAAAACTTAGCCTTACCGAACCAATCAAACGCAGAATGCAAATCAGGCAGAGGTACCGAGTCAATAGCGACCTTAGCGTTGAGCCTCCGATAATCCATCACAAGCCTAGACTTACCATTAGGCTTGGGCACAAGAAAAGCTGGACTGGCATAAGCAGAACGAGACGGTTCAATCACACCCTTGCTCAGAAGATCTTCTATCATAGCCCTCATAACCTCCATCTTTGGGGGAGCAAGTTTGTACGGATGACTTCTAACTGGCTGAGAATCGGTGAGGTGGATCTCATACTCCAGAAGAGAAGTGACCCCAAGCTCTGGCGTAAGCACATCAGGAAACCGCAAACACAGCCTCCTAATGGCCTCCGCCTGCTCAGGGGGGAGATGACCAACCGGATCCACCTTGGGTTGTTCGGGCTCACAACCCACCTCTCTGACTGCAGGAGGGCAGTCAGAATCACCTACTAGAGGCACCAAAACTCGCCGATTAAACTTGAAAAATATCTGGCGCTTCTGGAGGTCAAGCACCATACCACTCTTAGAAATAAAGTCTGCCCCTATGATACAAGAAACCGCCAGGTCCTTGGCAACAAGAAAACCCCACCTCCAGGAAAATCCTTCGATTTTAAAATGGAAAAACGCCTTTAGAATTATAGGTAGAGGAGTTTGGGATGCCGTCCAGCAAGTAATAGAAGAGGGCTCGGTGTGCCTGACAAGTCCTAAGGCGTCAAGGGACTCAAAAAGAGAAAGGCTGATGATACTGCATGCCGAACCAGAATCAAGAAGGGCTCGACACACCGTACCACCAAAAGATACAAAAACGCCAGGACACACCGAGGTGACCGCACTAAGTCCCAGGGAAGCCATGCCAGCAAGGCCCGAAAAATCCCCGACACTCCTGCTATGGGCACGTGTCAGAGGCAAACGGCCACGGTCAGTCGCAACAACGCGGGGAGCTACTGTGGAGGCAACCCCCCGCGCTGAGCGTTTCCCGCCCCACGACCTCGAGCACGTGGACAGTCACGTCGAATGTGACCAGGTTGGCCACAAGCAAAGCACACAACAGGAGGCCGAGAACCACGACCCTCCACTGGCTGACTCACACCTACAGACATAGCTGGTCGACGGGTGGGGAGAGCACGATGACTCTCAGAATCCCTCCCTTGCTGGTCTGAGAACTGCACGCTGCGCGAAACAATGCACAGCTGATGCAGCTCCCGGAAAGTAGAAGGAACACCAGCAAAAACCAATCTGCACCGTTCTTCTGGAGAAATGCCATCCAGGATGACACGAACGGTGTCAGCTTCAGAAAGGGTGAGGCGCAACGCTTGACGAGCTTCCTTGACTGAAGAGACATAGGCTGCCAGAGACTCGCCCCTACCCTGCGACCGATAAAATCTGTCCATGACCATCCTCTCCCTGAGTCGAATGGGAAGAAATGACGAAAGTAACTCTCGATGGAACGATTCCACCGAGGCATCACTGGCCAAGACAGAACTCAGCAACTCCCCAACGGGACCTCTACAATAAGGGAAAACCAGACGAAGCAAGTCCCCAGCCTGCATGCCGGGCATCTCACCAAGTCTGAGAAAGGCCACCAGAAACTTCAGAAGCTCCTCAGGATCCATCCCATCGATCACAGGGAGATTCTGGATCATGGGCGTGAGAGGGTTAGGCAGCTTGTGGTAGCTCAGCTGCAGAAGAGCAGGTGAACCCAAAGAAGTAGTAGGAACGGCAGCTGGAGCCGAACCACAAGCAACCTCAACAGAACCGCCTGCAGGCTCAGAAGGAACCTCAGGCACAGTGAGAGCCGTTGTCTCAGCCTGCGGCCTCGACACGTTAGGCGAAAGTGCGAAAGCAGGCCGCCGACCCAGCCCCGTAGGAGTCGTGGACCCGGAGAGTGCCTGAAAAATCTCATCCAGCCTAGACACACTCTCCAAGATCCACGCCCTTCCAGATGGCTCCAACCCCGGTGCCCGGCTGACCAGCCTTAAACGGGCAAGCAGATGCCCCAAACGTGCAAGGCGGCAGGCCCGGTCACGACCTACTGGAGGTTCAAACTGCAAATCCTCTAACACCCCTTCCCAATCTTCCACCTTCCGTTTACAAATCCCCAACTCATCACCAACCTCCAGCAGGTCAGACCAATCCACCGCCGTACCCGCGGACAACTGCTCCCGCAGCAACCTCCGGAGATTCAGAACATCACCCTCCGGAGTCACACCCCGCGACCTCAATTCGAAAATCAACTCCTCCTTGACTAGGAGCGCAACATTCTGCAGATAGGCCATCTCTAACGCAACAATTCTCAACAATATACACAAAAAACGACAACTCCAGGGTCCAAGACGAACTAAACCCTCAGCCTACCGAGCCACTGCCGACCACTCCAATCCACCCATGAAACCCATTCAACAAAGTAACCAAGCGGATTGCCTAAGTTTTTTTTCTTTTTTTTTTTTATTTTTTTTTTATTTTTTTTTTTTTAGTTAAATTATTTATTAGGATTTTCTAATTGTTTTGCTTTTTAAATAATTTCTATTTATTATTTTTTTTTTTTTTTTTTTTTTTTTCAATACCCAGACACCTTGACGGTAGGTCGGCCAACCATGACCTACTAACAGAGAAACACCCACCGTCAACAACCAAGTCTTTTTTTTTTTTTTTTTTTTTTTTTTTTTTTTTAGGCAACCACGCTCTGCTACCAATTGAGACCCATCCCCCCACCAAAGCTGGGAAGCGTGCCAACTGGGGGATGGCTCAAAACGAGTAAAGCGATGGGATCACGGGTGGCAGTTGGAGGGTCCAAAATAAAACTCGGCAGCTGAGCGAAACTAATTTTATTATCATGAAAACCCGAAAATACTAATAAATCAAAACGGCAGAGGGCCACAACATAAAAGGCAGAAGGCCACAATATAAATTTTCACTTAAATAAATAACAACACACTAAAATTACCAAGATACTACACAATTATAACAAACGCTATAAATACCACAAACTCTACAAATACCAAAATTTAACAATTAATCAACTACAGGGTGTATGGCCTATCTGCAGTTTAGCCTGAGACACCCCAAAACGTAAGAAAATATTAAGCCCCAAATAAACGTGAAAATTTAGAAAACTTTTGGATCACAACACTTAAAACCGGCAATTTAGCCCACACATCCCTTAATTCCACCGGGCCAGGGAGTAAGCCGGAATCCCTGGGCAGCTCCGAATTAAAAGTTAAGCAAAGAACAATAATCCCCTTTTGGTGAGTTTAAAAATTAAACAATTAAAAAGAAAATCTAACACGGTACCGTTCGAGTAAAAATGCACTTCAAGACATCTATAATACAATGAACAAAAAAATATAAATAACAATCACTAGGCCTAAACATATAAATAAATAACATAACTTAACCATAGGGACCTAACAACTATAAAATCTAAAAAGATATAACAACAAATAAAACTAATTAATTAATAACAAGGAATATAAACTAATTAAAAATAAATAACAATAAATATAAATAAAATAAATATTAACATCAAAAAAATCTTGGGTATTTTAAAAGCTTTTCCCTCTTTAATAAAAAATAATTAAGTCCCCATGGCTGTTTCATAATTCACTGTCCAGGTTTTTAGTTTTAGGCCTAGGCCACACCAAAAGTTCCGCAAACCTTTTTCTTCTTTTTTTTTTTATCTATATTTTTCTTGTTTTTTTTATAAATCACCCCCAGCTCAGCCGCCGGGAAAAGATGGAAAGAACTGACCTGAGGACTGAAGACTTCTACCCCCAAAGATGTAGGAGGGGCAGCAGGGTCACCAATGGCCTCTATACATGGTCCTCAGGCCAGGCTGGCAGTGTGGATGGTAGAACTTTGCCCGGACGACCGGCTGAGGGAAAATGTCCCACTCGAGGACCCTGGAGTTTTAGTTTGTCTAGCCACTCATAACGAGATTCTGCAGGCAGCACAAGACAACTCACCAGACAGGCCAACCGGACAGAAGCTGCTGGAACACGGAACGAAACGGAACCGGGCCAACGGCTACCAACTACGCGAAACGCAGGGCAAAAACGAATCTCAGGCAGCCTGGCAGACAATGACGAAAAAAAACGAAACTGTACCGGTCCAAGACCCGGTACAGTATGTGTGACCATTAATGAAGAATAACATGAGACCTGTAGTTGCATGACGTTTGATTATGACTATTCTCCAGGGTATGGTGCAGTATGTGTGACCATTACTGAAGAATAACATGAGACCTGTAGTTGCATGACGTTTGATTATGACTATTCTCGTACAGTATGTGTGACCATTAATGAAGAATGACATGAGACCTGTAGTTGCATGACGTTTGATTATGACTATTCTCCAGGGTATGGTGCAGTATGTGTGACCATTAATGAAGAATAACATGAGACCTGTAGTTGCATGACGTTTGATTATGACTATTCTCCAGGGTATGGTGCAGTATGTGTGACCATTAATGAAGAATAACATGAGACCTGTAGTTGCATGACGTTTGATTTTGACTATTCTCCAGGGTATGGTGCAGTATGTGTGACCATTAATGAGGAATAACATGAGACCTGTAGTTGCATGACGTTTGATTATGACTATTCTCCAGGGTATGGTGCAGTATGTGTGACCATTAATGAAGAATAACATGAGACCTGTAGTTGCATGACGTTTGATTATGACTATTCTCCAGGGTATGGTGCAGTATGTGTGACCATTAATGAAGAATGACATGAGACCTGTAGTTGCATGACGTTTGATTATGACTATTCTCCAGGGTATGGTGCAGTATTTGTGACCATTAATGAAGAATGACATGAGACCTGTAGTTGCATGACGTTTGATTATGACTATTCTCCAGGGTATGGTGCAGTATGTGTGACCATTAATGAAGAATAACATGAGACCTGTAGTTGCATGACGTTTGATTATGACTATTCTCCAGGGTATGGTGCAGTATGTGTGACCATTAATGAAGAATAACATGAGACCTGTAGTTGCATGACGTTTGATTATGACTATTCTCCAGGGTATGGTGCAGTATGAGTGACCATTAATGAAGAATAACATGAGACCTGTAGTTGCATGACGTTTGATTATGACTATTCTCCAGGGTATGGTGCAGTATGTGTGACCATTAATGAAGAATAACATGAGACCTGTAGTTGCATGACGTTTGATTATGACTATTCTCCAGGGTATGGTGCAGTATGTGTGACCATTAATGAAGAATAACATGAGACCTGTAGTTGCATGACGTTTGATTCTTCTTTCTTATGAGGTAAAAATTCTTTCTGATCATGTATATCGTTGAGTTTGTCACTTGTGATGGTTAACAGTGGTAAATTATTTCTTCATAACAAATCCAAGAAATGTCTGTCTGCCTCTCTTCTTCTACAAAGTATAAATTCCATATATATATATGCAGGGACAAGACCTGATATTATAAAATTGCAAACAATTTTAAACATTTGTAAAGGAATATTAGAAGACTTGTTGCACAATTTTTCCTATGGTAAAAAACACTTGCTTGAACAAAAGTAATAAATTGGTCGACTGACGGGGGCCCACCTCAACCGAAGGTCACAGGCGGCCCAGGCGGGCTGCCAGGTGGACGGTCTCCGAAAACAGTAGGGCAACTGTCTCAATATTGCCACTAGGGTGCAGTATATATCCAAGTTGAGATGATTAATTATCTACTAATGGCTGTATAATCAACTAAAACTATCTATATTCCTTTTACATTTCCAATAAAATATTGTCTTTTCTTGTTTCTACATCAAATGTTTATAATTTAAAAAGTTAATACTATTAAAAAAACAAATATTTATCACTCTCGGCTGGTTAAGTTACTGTTATTAATATATAAACAAAGGCAAACAACTTATATCAGAAGTTGTGGCCCCACTGGTATTTTCATCGTTTTTAATTTTAGACAGCCAATTGGTTTAGTGATTACCTTCACTCACTTAACTAGCGATTGGTATTGTCGATTGAAACTGACTCGCGACCGTCAATACGATAGTAGGAAATCACTATTTACTACTTTTGTATGGAGAGGGGAACTAACTATCGCCGTAACAAACAAGTCAAGCAACGTATACTGACAGTTACATTCGTTCAAGCGCAACTGCTTCATTCATTTTAAAAATCTGTCATTTGCTACTTGTTATTGAATATCAAAACAGCTTTGAAATTACCAACTATTTTGTAAAATGTGTTTATTATGATACATGGATATGTTAAATATAGGCCTAATTAACTACAGATAAAATGTTCATTACATTCTATCTGTAATGGATGTTCACTTTCTCTCGAGTTTTCTTGGAATTGAATATCTCTAGAAAGAATAACGTTATGGTCAGGCCCGGATTACCCATAAGGCCAACCTAGGCCATGGCCTAGGGCGCAAGCTTGCGGGGGGCGCAGGGCAAGGGATGGCAAAAAAATATTGTATATTTTTATTTTCCTAGACGAGCGTCAGAAGCGAGCGTCCGGCGCTGCCTTGAAATAGAAGTGAAGTGAGGGTTGGGTGGGGGGGGGGTGGCCGCTGAATGGCTCACGATCACGTGTCACTGCTATCCCACCGAACCCACGCCCTCTGTGAACAGTAGTCAGTAACAAGCTATCAAGTGCGTGTGGTGTGAGGTTAGGTTATCGTGTGATTTTGTTGTGCATTACGAAGTATTCTTCTTGTTGGGTTTTACCCAAGGTAAGTTTTTAAAACAATTCATAATATACCTTATTTATATAATTTGGTTATTGAGTGATGAGAACGAAGTTTTCACCTGCACCTGCTGTGCCTAACCTCCTGCTTCTGGTACAGCGCCACTGTGTCTTGTGTCATTTATAAAAAAAGTTACAAATACATTTTGTGGCTAAAACTGCGAAAAACAATAGTTTGAAATTAAATATTGATGTACCGAGATTAATTGCTTTGCCTAAAAGGGTTTAAACGTTATTAGATGAGCGAACGAAGTGAGCGAAATCCTATCCCTCAAGTACAGTAGGGATAAAAAAGTTACATGTGAGTCTACCGTCTACGTTCAATTTGTTCATTGTTAAGCGTCTTCGCCTGTAGTTCGAAAATTCTAGGTTCGATCCCTGCCATGGACAGTTAGTTTTTTACAAATCATTAGGGATGGACACGAAACGAAACGAAACGAAACTTTGATAGTTTCGTTTCGGTTTCATAAAATGAATTAGATAAGTGCGTGTGACTTTATTGCATGTTTGTATGCGAGCATTTAAAAAAAAAAAAAAAAAAAAAACAATAAATATGTATAGTTTAACTTAGTTTTTGTGACACAAGTGTTTTAAGATTTAAAAAACAAAATAAAAAATCCCACTCGGACCAAGCCTAAGGTAGATTTCTCGAATCGACGAAACCGAAATAGTTTCGGTTTCGTGTCCATCCCTACAAATCATTAGGTTTTTTATATTTCTTTTAATAATTTATAATATTATATAGTATAATACTATTAAGTTATAATTATATAATAGCTATATAATATATAACTATTATTTAGAATTATTACATTTATATAATATTTATAATTATAATAGTTATAAAATCAGTCTTTGATGAATTTATCAAATTTGTGCCTCAGTTTTGCCAACTAAAAAATAATACTGTACTGTGCGTTTATTATGTATGAGTTAGGTAGTCGGTCAGTTTGGACAGGACGAAGCCAAATAGAGTACAGTAAATGAAAATATGAATACATTACATTTAAAGTCAAATCAGTTCCAATTTCTTGTTATATGTGGTACTAATAATGTCGTGGTTTTTATGCAGGTATTAAAATGAGCCAACCAAAAAAACGCCCATCTGGGGCTGAATTCAGAAAAAGAGCTAAATTGAAAACAGAGGAGAGCAAGAAGTTCTCTGGGACAATGAAAAATTGGCTGTCTAAAGAACAAGATAAGACCCAAACCAAAAAAGATGACGGTTTATTTTTGGACACCAGTACTCCTAGTACTGCTAGTACCTCTGTTCATATGCAGTCTTTTACTTCAGGGACAGAAACGGAACCGGACACAAGATCTTTAGCATTTGAATCCGAACCACAGAGAGACCCCGACCCTGAGAGCCCTTCCAATAGCATTGATAAGCCAACACCACTAGAACATGAACCTGAAATTGAACCATTTTGTTTTGATCCTAGTACTGCTAGTACCTCTGTTCATATGCAGTCTTTTACTTCAGGGACAGAAACGGAACCGGACACAAGATCTTTAGCATTTGAATCCGAACCACAGAGAGACCCCGACCCTGAGAGCCCTTCCAATAGCATTGATAAGCCAACACCACTAGAACATGAACCTGAAATTGAACCATTTTGTTTTGATCCTAGTACTGCTAGTACCTCTGTTCATATGCAGTCTTTTACTTCAGGGACAGAAACGGAACCGGACACAAGATCTTTAGCATTTGAATCCGAACCACAGAGAGACCCCGACCCTGAGAGCCCTTCCAATAGCATTGATAAGCCAACACCACTAGAACATGAACCTGAAATTGAACCATTTTGTTTTGATCCTAGTACTGCTAGTACCTCTGTTCATATGCAGTCTTTTACTTCAGGGACAGAAACGGAACCGGACACAAGATCTTTAGCATTTGAATCCGAACCACAGAGAGACCCCGACCCTGAGAGCCCTTCCAATAGCATTGATAAGCCAACACCACTAGAACATGAACCTGAAATTGAACCATTTTGTTTTGATCACGATCCAGCAAACTGGGTTGTAAATAATGAACTACGTGATTATGTGTCTCAACATGGGATAATTCAAAATAAAGGAGGGAATTTCTCAAAGGCAAAGAAGGAATATGGCAACCGTTTTTGGAGTTTTTCAAGTACACATTTTTATAGACATTTAGCAAATGGGGAAAAACAAAATAGAGCATGGCTCGTCTACTCTGAAAGCAAATGTTCAGTTTTTTGTGGCCCTTGCCGTCTTTTCCATTCAGAATCTCAGTCGGAATCATCTTTCGTGAAAAATGGCTTTAGTGACTGGAAAAATGTTACAGCAAGGCTAAAAGAGCATGAAAACTCAGTTTCACACAAAAACAATACAATCACTTTAAAAGAGAGAGGAGAGAAACTAGGAAAGGTTAATTCCCAATTGACTGAAATGATTGATCAAGAAATGAATTACTGGCAAATGCTACTTCAAAGAGTGGTTGTGGTCATAAAAGCTCTAGCTTCACGAGGATTGCCATTTAGGGGGTCAACAGAGTTATTTGGTTCCAACTCGAATGGAAACTACATGATGTTACTAGAAGTTCTTGCTGAATTTGATCCCTTTTTGCGTGAACATATCAGAAAGTATGGAAACCCTGGCAAAGGACATATTTCCTATCTTTCGTCCACTATTTGTGATGAGTTTATTGAACTCCTTGGCAAGAAAGTTACAGACTATATAATAGAGGAGGCTAAAAGCTCTCAGTATTTTTCATTGATTGTCGATTCAACGCCTGATATTTCCCACGTAGACCAACTATCATTTGTAATACGCTATGTGAAACAAAATGGAGAGCCTGTTGAAAGATTTCTCAAGTTTTTACCACATATTGGACATAAGGCTCTTGACATGTTTAACTCTGTGATTGACACTCTGCAGCGTTACGGTCTGGACATACAAAAGTGCCGCGGGCAATCCTACGATAACGCTTCGAACATGTCTGGAATATATTCAGGACTACAGGCTAGAATTCTTGATGTCAGTCCACTTGCATCATATATCCCGTGTGCAGGACACTCTCTAAACCTAGTTGGGACTCACGCCGTAGATTCTTGTATTGAGGCAGTGTCACTATTTACTCTGCTTCAAGAGCTGTATAATTTTTTTTCTAGCTCTACACATAGATGGGCGGTGTTAAATAATTGCAAAAACACGACACTAACAACCAAAAGCCTTTCCACAACAAGATGGTCTGCTAGACATGACGCTTTAAGAGCCTTACAAGAAGAATGGCCTGCAATTATCAGAGCTCTAGAAATATTGGAAAGTGACACAGATCAGAAGGCTAACACTCGAGCAGAAGCTAAAGGCCTCCTAAGCAGATTGAACCGCTTGGAAACAGCTATAATGGTCAAGTTATGGGGTACTATTCTTTTCAGGCTCAATAAGGTTAACAAATATGTGCAAAATGAAGACACTGATGCATTGGCCGTAACAGAAGTTTTCAACTCACTGATATCCTTCTTTGAAGAGCTCAGAAATCAGTTTGATATTTATGAAAACAAAGCACTTGATGTTAGTGAAACCAAAGTTTATGAGCTTGATAACAGACGTAAGAAAACAAGAAAACTTCAAGATGATGAGACTCGAGATGGGGAAGTTTCCTTTACTACTGGAAGAGACAGCTTTAGAGTTAACACATTTATTCCGATAATTGATAAAGTTAAACAAGAACTTACAGCAAGAATGCATGCCTATGAGGAATTTGTTACAAGGTTTGTTGCAATAATAAAACTCTCACATCTCACGACAGAAGAAATTGAAGTTGAGGTTAACAAACTTCTCAGTGTATTTGAAAATGATTTAGAGCCGGCAATCTTTGATGAACTTGTCCACCTGAGGTCGCACATGTCATCAAACAAAATGGAAAATAAAAAGCCGTTGTCTTTGTACAAGTGGATCATAGGAAACAAATTGGAAGATATCTATCCAAATGTAGAAATTTTGCTAAGAATGTTTATTTGTACTCCAGTAACAAACGCATCAGCCGAGAGGTAAGTCAAACAATAACAAACTTTTTACTTTGTATTACAATTTCAATGCTCAAGATTTTAATATAAACTAAAATAACGTAAACAAATACTAAACAAAGTCTACTTTGTCAGCTTCTTGGGATCACACACAGGTTTTCATGGGAAAGTAAGATTCCACAAATTACTCTAACTTTTTAATATACTACGTAATACGTGTTTTTATGAATCTTTAATCACTTCATAAAATTGAATAGTCTACTTTTTTATTGCTTTGTTTTCTGTATAATTTTTTTTTATAAGTGTCACAATTTAATTGTATTTTTAGGTCATTTTCCTGCTTAAAAAGGATCAAGGAATACCATAGGTCAAACATGACCCAAACAAAGCTCAACTCTCTCGCTCTCCTCAATATTGAAAATGATGTAACGAAAACATTGGATTTCACCAACACCATCCAATCGTTTGCCTGGGCCAAAGCCAGAAAGAGGAAATTTTAAAACGATGTTAAAAGTCATTTCGTTAGTAAATACCGTGTTGTGTTAATAAATGTACTTACTTAATTATACAGTATTGTTTGTGTTATTTAAGTAGTGTTTTCAACATATCCTTTTCTGTATTTCCTTTTCACACATTTGGGAATATCGCTATTATTGACTGATTGATTTAAATTATTTTCTCGCAAATGAATGTGTAAGATGACTGATAATCTAGGCCTAAATAAATAAATAATAAACGAGATATTTGTAATCTCCAACACAATTTTTTTTCAGTTTTGCCGGAAAGGTAGGGCGCACCATTTAATATGCCGAAAATGCCCCCCCCCCCCGAACGTCTGCCGGGAGGGGGCGTAATGTAGAACTCTGGCCTAGGGCGCAAATAGTTGCTAATCCGGGCCTGGTTATGGTCGTTCGGAATGTAAATTCTTTACCGCTCATCACCATCATATCCAACAAGGAATCCTTTGACTGCTCTCTTGTCCATTTTCTTTCTCTTCTCAGCAGGTAGCAAGAAGATCCAATAATGCGCAGATGTTTGATTCTCGGCATCTTTTCAAACCACAGTTCATAAGGACTTATCCCTTCTTCTAAAGATTTTCTGTTCTGTTCAAAATGTAAATGGCCAATGACATGAACTTTGCCCATATCGCATCTGGAAAATCATCGTCACTATTCGAGTACTTTAAGGTTCTTGCCATCTCAATTGTTGTTCGGTTTTCACGCTCACTGCTCATTCTATTCTGGTGTGTAGGGCGCTGTCAGTCTCTGCGTAATTCCATTCTCTGCTAGAATTGTCCTAACCTCTTCACAGTTGAATTCACCATCATTGAGAAGCTCTTTAATATTATGCCCAAGTGTTTTTGCGTGTGCTAAAAACTGTTTCAAGACAACTCGCACATCTGATTTCTGTTTCATTACAGAGCCATAACGAAACTTTGTATAGCTGCCTTTGAAAATGACTAGAAACCGTTTCTTACCGAATGATTCACAAAATGGGCCTACAATATCAATGGAAATAAGTTCCCCAGATTTTGTTGCTGTTACTCGAGTGCCAAAAGGTAAGCGATGCGCTTTTCCAAAAATACAGGGCTCACAAATATCTCTCACCAGCTTCACGGTAATACCCAACTCTCTTTTGAGCATATCCCTTACGTGTTGCTTGTCTTGTTGTTCCCATCTCTCACGATATAGCTGCAGCGTCAAATTGTCTGCTTCTGCGATGTTGACCCTCTCCACTTTTTCAGAAATAACTGGTTCTATAGCTGCCTTGTACAAAGTTCCACCTTTCTCTCGACTTCCACACAACACAATTTTTCTATCTACTTCCAGCCAGCACTTGGTTGTTGTTGAGTGAAACTTGCTGTTTTCATTTTTGTCTTGAGCTGCTAAAACAGAAAAAAGGTTCTTCGAGATTTTTGGAACATACCACACATTGGTTAGAGTCATCTTCAGTGTTTTCTTCAGTGAAAGAACGAATTTCAATGGTTCCCTTTCCAATAGCATTGAGTGTTTCTTTTCCAGCAGCTTTGATTACACAGGGATTTGGAATTTTTGAAATGTCACAAACTGATCTGGAGAATTCGTCACATGCTTCGTAGCTCCATTGTCGAACCACCATCCTGATGAACTCGTCTCCACTTGAAGAATATCTTAATTTATGGAATACAAGGCTGTATTGGTATCCAAGACGTTGATGGATACCAATACAGAGAGTAAGACATAGACTGACAGAGGGCAGCGTGGTCAATGGAGAGAGGGAGGATTAAATGTAATGAGAATAAGAGAGAAAGGAAGTGGTGGGGAGTTTTATTGGGCTGGGAAAGGGGTATATGGGAGAGAATCTCAGCCAGCGCTGCTTATTGGCAGTCGCACCAAGCTCGTTTTGTCTGCTTTAGTCTGACAATTTCCCCGTATCTTTATGCTGCTTATGGACGTGATTTCATTGTTAGAACACTAAGTGCTAACCGAAGCTGAACTTTTTCACACTTTCTAGACAGACAGGCTTGTCAACCCCAGTTGATCAGTGGATCATGTATTTAGCAATAGATTTGTAGTTTTATAAATGTAAAAATAATTAGGGATTGAGTTTTGTCATTCCCAATACGGTAGATTTCAACTCTTGAGCAGAAACATGACTCATTAAGATAATAATTGAATAAAAAAAAAAACTGAAAATTAACAAAGTAAATAAATAAGTAAGCACAAAATGTCACTATCCATGGTTTAGACCCTAGGTGTTACATTAAATAAATGTAAGACTATACATTATAGTAATTTATATATTACATACATTAAGCCAAATAGTCTTCAATATTACTTGAGCTGGCTGATTTAGTAGAGTAGGTAGTATTTATTAATAGTCATAGTTTTAAGGAGCAAGTTATTTTAATTATAGTTATTTACATTTGTTGATTTATTTTCTTTTGTAAAATTCAAATATGTCTAATAGTGACTTTCAAAATTGTAGTATAATTATGTCACAGCTGAAGCAAGTTAACAAAACTGGCTACAAATGTTTTATTTACAACAAACAAATATCCTTTACAAAAATTGCTTCTAAACAAATCCTTTTAATTACCAAATCCTGTTCAAAAAGAAGTAATTGCTCATAATTTTAAATCAATCCCTTTCACAAGAGCTAGTAATATCATACAATTTCCCAAAAGTACTATAATCATTTAACCGTGGAGTAAAATTACTGCGGAGCCTGTCAGACCAATCTTTCCGTTAGAGTGTTAAATGATAGATTTTTTTCTCCTCCGTTCTTTCTACCTTGAACAATTAGTCTGGGCGCATGGCCAGAGACAGCTGGATATAGGTGAGGAGTGAAGAGGGGGCTCTTTTATGAAAACATTAGGCTACTCAAACAGTTGTCTCGAAGAATTTTTAAATACCGGTAATTAATATTTTTATCAGCTGATATTTATTTAAATATTTATCATTAATATGGTTAGTATCAACACTGCCACACAATTAGACTAATTATTAGTACTGTATTATTGCTCAATGATTAGTGTAGTTATTATAGTTCATCCAAGCAGTTACCACTTTTGTTCTGCCCTAATGGCATTTTTTTTCTGTTCTAATTGCAGTTTTTTCTGTCCGAATGGCATTTCTACCCTAATAGCAGTTTTTCTTTTATTAACAGATAATTTCCTTGCTGGTAAGTTCCATTTTCCTAATTTGTCAAAGGAATTTAACTTTGCAGTAATGATTTATCAGTATTAGCATTGATTTCATACAGATTCTTCATCCAATGTTTAGTTTTGTGTTTCAAATCATCAGCTGTTTTTGTGGTCCTTTGTGGAACGCTAGTGTAGTCCCATGTAAATGTAATATAGTTTAAACCAGCTGTTAAAAAGCTAGTTAAAAAGGTGAAAATCCGGAATACTAAAGACCCTTGATGATATGATCAAAAATATGAATGAGATACCTTGTAGCCTGTCCAATCCAAGTAATTTGTAGCACACACCATGGCCCCCACAAGGTGAATGAATTTATTTTCTTCACAACTGTCTCCCGGTTTGCCGTTACATTAATTTCTCTAAATTTATTAGCTAAAATTTCATACGCCTCCGCCTTCTTATCCCTGTCACTGTATTCTTTTGATTTTACACGCCAAATGCACGGGAAACTTTCATACAGAGCAATAAAATCAGTTAAAAACTCCCTAGAACATTGCCGAAGGTCAGCCATTGTCGCCCGACTAATTGAAACTGAGTAGCAAAACGGATCGGAAAACGGTGCTACCGTCCACATGCGCCGACTTGCCTGCGCAGTTCAAGGAAATCTGAGCTCTCTGGCTCAGTTTTACTAAGACTGTACCGTCTTCCAAATGGATTCAAAACTGCACGGTTTTCCAGTCCACACGCAACGTTTTATCTGCAACGTTTTGAACTGCGCAGACAAAACGTTGTGCAAAACGGAGCGTGTGGACCGGCCTTAACGGATGTAGATGACTCATCCTACCTCCGTGGAAAACAACCACCTCATTCCTTTAGTCAGTTTTGTTTGATCTTCCGTGGAGTTGACATCTATTATCTAGTAAACCTATACCGTAGTGCCCGTAGTTGTTATTTTAGTACACAGTATATATTTGTACTATTTTCTCATTCCTTTATTTTATTGCGTTTTTTAGTTTGTTTATAGTTTAAAAGTTAGAGTTAGTGCAGTTTTTTGTTTTGTAAATATTTTATAAGCTGTTAATCATTAATAATCTAATGAATACGTATATAACCGATGTGGCCAGGAATTATTAGTTGTGAAAGGACAAGTTGTGAAAGTGTATACTGATTTCTGTTTTCTGAAGCACATGCCTTACAAATCTTAGAAAATAAGGTAAGAAAATAGTCCACTAAGTTTCATAAACTTATTGTAAGTAATTCTTAAGTAATAAATATTTTTGTAAAAAACACGTACCAACATAAAAGCAATAAACGAATCAAGATTGCTTGTAATATTTAGCTTGTACAAATATTTAAGCTTGTAAATAAATAGTTATAGTTTAATTGAAATCACCAGTAGTTTTTTTTATTTGTTTAGACCCGTAGCCCGTAACAATACGTAATTAAGCAAAATTACATGATAACTACATGGTTTGGCATTTATGTCAATTCACAGGAGCAGATCAATTATTTCAACAGACGTCAAAGTTGATCAAGTTATTAATGTACTGTATTTGCATCAAAACAGGAGATAAGATTTTGTGTTGAAGATTTGGTTTTAAATTTTTTATTCAAATTATTACGTATTGTACAACATTTTTTGAAATTACTTTTCTCACTTTTAAAAATATTATTTTTTAGTACAGCCTGCAAATTCATTTTGATATATCTTGAGTTATAGCCATATAATAATTACTAAGGTATATTGCAACAATGTTATGAAATTTTATTCGTTGTTCTATATGAAATTTAAATAAATAAACTTTGATTGATGAAATATATTACACTTAAATAGGCATATTGTAAATAAATAATAAAATATAATAATACAATGGGTTGTCTTTAACCTGTTTAATTAAGTTTCCAACATAAATTCATAAAGAATATGGCCTTATTAGGCCTCTGTCGGCCTCGTTAGACCACTGTTTGGGCACTACCTCGAACAGGTAAGGTTTGGTTCGGTTAGGTTACAATGTATTTGTATTTCCTTAATTTGTAGAAATGTTGTATTATAATTATGTTCCAACACTTGAAACGTGTTTTATATAACTATTAAGTTTATTAATTTTGTATTAATATTATATTAAATTTTTTAATATTGAAGTATAAGAAAATGTTATAATAACATTTTCTTATACTTCAATATTAAAAAATTTGGAGGTGGTGCCATAATCGTATACCATCAAAAACAGCTTAAGGGATAGTGAAGTAATGTTCATATGCTTTGCCTAAGCAAAGCAGCCTCTTCGGGTCTAAACCCGAAAAACAATTATTTTACAAAGCTTCTAGCCGGATTTATTTTTTGTTTCAGATTACTTAAAAACAATAATTTAAGATGTCGAAAAGCTATAAACATAAGTCAGGAGCATTAAAAAGAAAGCTCCAGAAAGAAAAATTAGAAAAATCAGCTAAAGGTCGCCAGGATATTACACAATTTTTTAGGAGTAATGAAAAAGAAGGGTTTCAAGAAGTTCAATCGGATGTTAAGCCAGAATCTTCATCAGCCTCCCAACCTTCTTGCTCTGGTGTTCAGCCGGCTTCAGACCAAAAAGATAACAAAGAAGGCGACAGAGATAATTCTACTGTATGTCAAAGAAGTATTGAAGAATGTGCTGATCTACATCTTAGTATGGATACTGATGATGACAGTAAAATATGTAATTTTGACGATCCTAATACCTGGCCTGCAGTGATGAGTGATAAAATACGACAGGAAATAGTATTGTCTTACACTGGTTTTTCAGCTTTTCAGGCCAGATCAAAATCATTTCCAACTGACACCTCAGGGAAACGTTTTCATGAGACATTGTTGTACATGAAAACAGCCAACAACAGAACATGTAAACAAATTCCACGAGAATGGCTAATGTGGAGCGAGTCGAAAAACAGTATCCATTGTTTACCTTGCAGCATTTTTCAGTCAAATCAGAGTAAACTCGCAAAAGCAGGATTTTGTCCTGAAAAAGAACCATACAAAAGACTTTACAGGATATTATCGATGCATGAAAAAAGCTCTGAGCACAGAAAACACTACTTAGAATGGAAAATTCTTCAGATGTCTATGAAGGGACATGGAGTAGACAGTAATCTTCAACAGATTATTAACTGTGAAGTAACAAGATGGAAAGCTATATTACAACGAATTTTGGACACAACATTGTTCTTAGGTAGCAGAGGTTTAGCTTTCCAAGGGGAAAATACTCAGATCAGTGATGTTTACAATGGAAATTTCTTAGGAGTATTGGAATTGATAGGAAAATATGACGAAGTAACTCGTGAACATCTAGCTAAAGTCAAAGAAAACCAATTGAATTAAAAAAGTATGATAGGTCAAGCCCACTATCTCTCATGGTACTCTCAAAATGAATTTATTTCTCTCTGTGGCGAAAAACTACTCAAAACTATTTTGCTTCAAAGAGAGGAATCTGTCTTCTATGGGATTATTGTTGATGCAACCCCTGACATTTCTCACCAGGAGCAGAATGTACTCATTCTGCGTTACGTTTTTCAAAATGAAGAAAAAAAAAACATTTGAAATTTTTGAAAGATTCATTGAATTTATGAATTTTAACGGGAAAACAGGTGAAGTCATAACTGACGAAATACTATATACTTTAGAAAATATTGGAGTACCACTTGCGGACTGTCGAGCTCAGGGATATGACAATGGCTCAAATATGAGGAGACACACTAAAGGTGTTCAATCAAGAATACTTGAAAAGAACCAGTATGCCATTTTTTCTCCCTGTGGGGCACACTCTCTCAGCAGAGTTGGTGTCAACGCTGCACAACTGAACCACGATGTTGTAACATTTTTTGGAAACATTGATAGTTTTTATTCTTTGTTCTCCAGCAGCACTGGTCGTTGGGAATTGTTAAAACAGCACGTACCTTTGTCTTTACAAAGCCTCTCCGAAACTCGATGGAGTGAAAGAATTCAAGCTGTACGCCCGATTGTCAAGCACTATCCATCGATTCTCAAGGTTTTGGACCTACTCCTGGAAGACAATTTACCTACATTGACTCCATCTGCCAGAAATACTGTTTTGGCGTTAAAGAGGTACTTTGGATCTTTCAAAGGTCTCTTGATGTCATCGTTTTGGCACAAGATCTGGCCTGCATTGATCAAAAAAATGTGATAATTCAAAGCAAAGGAATTTCCTTGAACATGGCAACTCAACTGGTTAAAGATTTATTGAACGAATTGCAAGTGCTAAGAGATTCATGGGAACCCATACTCGATGAAGTACAACATGTTGCCGAGGCAGTTGGAATTGTACCAGAGTTGTCTATCAACAGGAAATCCAGTGCCGTTGAAAAGACTCCCGAGCAACTTCAGCAAAAATCTTTTCGGGATTTCAAATCTTCTGTTGTCTTTCCTGTTTTGGATTTTATCATGACTGATCTGAAAACAAGATTTGCAAGCTGTGAAGAAATCTGTAACCTGTTTGCTCCAGTTTTAGTTTTAATGGATCTAGACAACGAGGAACTGAAACTTAAAACCGCCAATCTCGTTTCATATTATCCTTCTGACTTCTCAGATCCAGAAGGATTATTTGAAGAAACTCTTCATATGAAGAATGTTTATGCTACAGTATTCCAAACAGAAAAGGACCCGTTGAAGCTTCTGAATTCAATATATGAGAAAAACCTCCAGCCCATTTTTTTGGAATTTTTGTACCGCAATAAGACTTTTTTGTACCATCCCAGTGACAGTTTCTACAGCTGAAAGGTCTTTTAGTAGGCTAGCAAATTCATTGAAAACTTGGCAAAGAAGCACAACTGGCCAAACCCGTCTCAACCATCTGGCAATGTTGGCAATTGAAAATGAATTGGCCAAAACAGTTGATTTTTCAGATGTAATTGAAAATTTTAGTCAAAAGAAAGCTAGGAAAACTATAATTAACTAGTTTATCAAAGTAAGCGTTTTTAGCGAGTGTATTAAACACAATACAAACATCGTAATTTATGTGTGAAACAATTTATCAATAAAGGTTGGTTTTTAGATTTAACTGAATAATCTTATTAATTTATACCTTACAATCAATTTTTCAATTTAAGTAAAAATTTTTAAAAGGGTAAAAAATAGCCATGTAATTTTAATATGGCACGTACTGAGGTGTAGATGGGGGGCCCGACCCTGGTCCTGGTTACAGGGCACGCAATCGAATGTGGGGGCCATGGCACACACTGTTAATAAGCCCTTTAGACTACTGATTTACTTTTCTTTATGTAATTTATTGCACTGCCTATATATTAATTTTATTGAACAATAACTGTTTTGTTAACTAAAACCTTAATGAAAACAAAATATAAACTGAACCGAAAAATTAACTATTTGTAATGTTGGAATAATAATCCTTATATATAATATTGTTTGGTATTCTTAAGTTTAGCATAAGTATATATATATCTGTTATTTTTAATGGTCTTCAATTTATGTTGTATTATTTTGTACGTTGGTATCACTTGGGCAATATAGCATTGGAGGTTAGATGGTTCCCCCTTTCTTTTCTTGTAAAAACCGCGCCAACTGTCCTACTCTGCGATTGGCTCCATTAAGACGCCAAACCCCCTCTTCCCTTGCCGCGAAAAGACAGACAGCCACAGTCAGTGTGTATCAAACCCTCGCCCCGTACAGCCGTATATGTACGTCGTGGGCTTCCTCAACCTCGTGTTAGTTGGAGTTACCGCTAATACCTATCTCGACTTTCATTTCTCAAGTGTATTAACTGTCTCCGATTGTATATTCTTTGTTTTATAATTGTCACCATATATTTATATAGTTTTTCCACCTCTCGCTCCGTGTAAGTGCCACTGTGGCGTATGTGTATCTCAAGATAGTGTGTGTATGACAATACCTGTGTTCTCTGGCTCATTCCTCTGCAAGGACATCTCTCATCTCCTAGTGCTCGACCCGGGGTCATCACGAATTTGTGGACTACCCAGCCGACGACCAGCCAAGTGTGTGTTGGACTTTCGCCGTGTATCAGCTCAAGGTACTGTCTACTTTATCTATATATAATATATGTGACATTCAACCCCTCACCCTCTTAATCGGTTATTATTAAGTGGTCCTTCACCCCTATGTATTTTTGTGTGTACTCTGTAATTATCGTGCTCAAATCTCATTTTCTCACGGTCTCCAAACATGGTCCTTACGAGACGGATGAATTGACAACCGTTCTGTGGACAAAAATAGTTCAAATCGCTCTCACAACCTCTCAACAAACTCTTAAAAAACTCTCTCATAAAGTTTTATGTGTGAACTTTGCCTCAATAACTCTCAAACTCGATATTTGTCGATATTTGCTAATCAGCGAAATTAAGTGCCCGCGAATTTGGCTGCACGTGTTGTTTCCCATTGTGACTTTCCCGCGTGTTTACCTCCCCGCCATTCTAGCCTCCACTGCCAGTGCCATTACGATCAAAGCTGCACTAGGCAGCACAGCTGACATCTCTCAAAACACAACTGTCACTTCCCATTGATATTGTTTATGTGACTTATTTACATTTGATTGTTTGATGTTTAACTCAGCTGGCATAGACTTTCTATGATTATTTAAGAATGTTATACTGTATTATATTGTGTTTAAATTGATTTCTTTATTTTAACGAAAGTTAACGTAAAAACTTGTACCTTTCACGGCACTTGTTTATATATTAGGTTTTTTGGATCCTATTGTTTTCAAATATTATTGAACATATTCAAATGGTTATATGAAATACTTAACACTTTCTCTCACTGTAATTAAAAGGAGTTTTTGTTTATTTTAACAAAACTTAGCTGAAACAAAACTTGTATTTTGTTTGAAATCTTTTGTTTACATATGACATAGGGCCCTTCAATAAGCTGTGTTTTGTATAGTTATAGATTTACTGCTCTCTCCCTCTGGTTGTATACATTGTTAACACTCAAAGCTAACAAGTTAATAATACTGTAGCTATTTTTCTTATATTAGGGTTTAAATTAAAACTTATTGTTCTACACTCGTCATTTTTTGGCAGTAGGTTAATTTCGTTTTGTGCCATTACAATTGACACCTCTTGTTGTAATAGTTCATTATTTTGACACCTCAAGTCTCCTGACTCAAGTGATTGTAAATTGCTACATGACCAGTGTAATTTATTTTTATTGTTGTATTGTAGTCTCTGTAATCACAGTCAACTTGTCCTCAGGTGAATATTTTTAATTATTATTCACACATCACGTCTCCCGACGCCATTGTCTTTTGTTGTTGCATAAAAATATTTTATTGTATTTTTTTATTCTTAATTTTAGGTTTTGCACTGTGTTTACATATGATACCATAGGCCTACTCTATGTTCGTTGGCTATATGACTTCTACGCCTCAGTGACCTCAAGAATATTTTGTGGACTTCTCTCACTCTGGGGATTGGAATTTGTCTTTTATTGATTTAAAGTAACTCAGTGTTTTATATCTCTGAAGATGGCTCCCAAAGTTGGAGAATTTACCTCTGCTATCTACACCCGGTCCACGTTATTGACCATAACTCGGTTTACTAAACTGAAGACCGCTGTTGATGAGCTAGCCCAGACTGGCAAACCGCTTACTCCCGTCCAACTAAAGCAACTTGCTGCCTATGCAAATGAAATCAGGAAAAAAAAGGCTGAGTTTGAAAACCACCTCCAAAGGGCTTTGTTTATCGAAAATGATCCTATCCCTGATGATACTTTGTCACGTGATCAGGACGACATAGAGTCTTTGTTCTCTTTCATCTCCGCAACCATTGAAGTATTATTACCTCCCGAAGTGCCTAACACACCCTCTGCTCTTAGTGATGCTTCAGCCGCCTCTCAAGCCCCTGTTTCTCATGTCCGCCTGCCCCAACTCGATTTGCAGAAATTTGCTGGTGACCCCCTCACGTGGACCAGTTTCATCAATTTGTTTGACACTACAATACACAGAAACGCTACCCTTTCGAGCGTGATGAAATTCCAATACCTTCTAAGCGTGCTCAGTAACGAGCCGCTTAATCTGGTGAAAAGCCTAAATCTCACAGCGGCCAACTACCTGGTGGCATATAACCTGCTGAGAGAACGTTACCACAACTCGAGAAGACTGCAATCTCTCCACCTCAACCAGCTGTTGGATTTACCCAACATAACCGCTACCTCTCTCAAGGGATTGCGCTCATTTGTGAATCTCTTTACGGAACATTCCCAAGCTTTAAATGCCTTGGAATGCAACGTCACCGAGGACAATCCACTTTTGTCTGCACTCCTGTTGCGCAAGTTGGATAATGATCTGCGCAAAAAACTTGAAGAGTTTCGCACCTATTCCGATGAGGAAGCCTCTTCACGCTCGTTACCTGGCGTAACAGATATCAAATTTCTGAATTTGGAATGTTCGCAAACGGAGGATGCTAACCTTCACAGCACCTCTCACTCAAAGCCCGCGCACTCAAACCTCAAGGCCTTCGCGCCTAAAAAGGTGCACTTCCGCACTAGCGATGTCAGTATGGTCACTGCACATTCTAACCCCTCTCAACCTCCCTCTGCCGCTTCTCAAGGCAAGCCTACCATGGCATTATGTTTTGCTTGTAACTCAAGCGGACATAAAATTTACTCTTGTGCAGCTTTCCGTGAAAAATCTCCTCATGATCGTCAGCGCATGGTAAAAGACCATAGGCGTTGTATTTCCTGTTTGGGAAACCATGACATAAAGGAATGCCGCTCTCAAGGCGCCTGTCAAACTTGTAATAAAAGGCATCACACTTTATTACATTTTCCCACTTCTCAGGGCAAACATGCTAATTATAGCACCCCTCCTCAAAGCAATAAGCCTCCTCAACTCGCCGCTCCAATTAAGGAGATAGCCACTCATGAAGCAACACCTCACACCTCGGTGACAATGACTGCTCAGGGTCACACCAACTCTTGTATTTGGCACTCTACCGTTTTATTAGGCACAGCCTTAATAAAACTCACCTCTTCTCATGGTACAACTCATGTGTTCCGGGCTCTGATCGACTGCGGTTCAATGACGGATTTGATCACAGAACGAGCCGCACAGCTTTTAGGTGCACGTCGGTTTAAATCCGAAGTTAAACTCACGGGGCTTGGTAACCACATTACCAAAAATAAAGGTCAAACTCTTCTCAACATCGAGACACTCTCCGGCCTATCCATCGCTTCACAACACCCCATGCTGATCCTGGATCACCTGACCACGGATCTCCCTCGAGTTCCCATCGCCCCGGAGGTCTTTCATCTCACCAGGGGCTACGTCCTCGCCGACCCTACATTCCACCTGCCAGGCAGTGTTGACGTCGTCCTGGGTGGTGCCTTATTCCCAAGACTAGTCACTCATGAGAGTCATGAACTCGGACCCGGCCTACCTCACCTCTTCGGAACTCACTTTGGATATGTTGTCATGGGCTCCGCACCTTGTGACGCCTCTGCTTATCCTGCTTCACACCTCGTGACGCTTCATTCGGCATGTGACTCAGCGGATCTTCACTCCTCATTACAACGCTTCTGGACACAGGAAGAACTCCCTAACTCTACTCGGAAGTCTCAAGAAGAAGAAGCTTGTGATCAACACTTCGCAGCCACTCACAGCCGGACTGAAGACGGAAGATATGTTGTCCAACTGCCCTTCAAGTCTGACCACCCTCCTATTGGTCACTCCCGTGAAATAGCCACGAAGCGACTGTCTTCCCTGGAACGGAAATTCCAGCTCCAGCCTCAACTACGTGATCTCTATGTACAATACATGAGAGATGGCGAAGCCGCTGGCCACATGACTAAAGTTCATGACCTTGAAGAAAATCTCCCTCACAACTTTCTACCACACCATGGTATACTTAAGACCAAAGGTGACACCTCAAAACTGCGAGTTGTCTACGATGCCAGCTGCAAAACGAGCAGTGGCCACTCCCTCAATGACACTCTATTAGTAGGACCCAAATTGCAAACCAACATCAGTGACGTTTTGCTGAAATTCCGGACACACAACATTGTGTTCACGTGCGATATTCGTCAGATGTATCTGCAAATTTTAGTCCAACCTTCGGATCAGCTGTTTCAGCTAGTTTTATGGCGGGAACAGCCCTCAGACCCTCTCTCTATTTTCAAGTTGACCCGAGTCACTTTCGGAGTCAATTGCTCGCCCTTTTTGGCCATTCGGACCTTGCATCAACTGGCTAAGGACGAAGGCCGCCCCTTCCCTGAGGCCGCCTAGGTTCTGGCCACCGAGACCTATATTGACGACATAGTGTCGGGAGCAGACACCTTGGACGAAGCCAAGAAGCTTCAAGAGGACCTCATCAAGCTTTTGAAACTTGGACATTTTGAGCTCCGAAAATGGACCTCCAACTCCCCCGAACTGCTTCAGGCACTGCCCCGAGGATCACCGGGACACCCCTGTCTTCTTGGAAAACCACAATGAACCTCACCTCACCATCCTGGGTCTTCGCTGGTCACCGGAGACGGATGCCTTCACTTATGACTTTAATGTCCCCCCGTCTCTCCCTACGAAACGGCACGTGCTCAGCACCATTGCCAGAATCTACGACCCTTGTGGTCACCTCGCACCTTGCATCATGCTAGCAAAATGCTACATGCAATTACTCTGGACTCAAGGTTTGCAGTGGGACGAACCCCTGACTCCTGATCTCCAAGCGAAGTGGGCCACCTTCGTGTCCACTCTCTCCTCTCTCTCTTTGGTCTCCATACCCCGGGCTCTCCGGCTCTCTGCCGCTCTCAGTATCGAAGTACATGGTTTCTGCGACGCCTCCGAAGCTGGGTTTGCCGCCGTCCTATATCTCCGCTGCCAGCTCGCCAACGATGAAATTCTAGTACGTCAAGTCTTCGCCAAGACACGTGTAGCGCCACTTAAGCGAGTGACCCTTCCTCGTCTTGAGTTGTGTGCTGCTCATCTCCTAGCACAGCTGACTGCCCACTGCTGTACTATTTTTGAAGAACATCTCTCCCTCCAAAAATGTTTTCTCTGGTGCGACTCAACGGTAGCTCTGACCTGGCTGCAGACTCCCTCGTATAGGCTAAAAACCTATGTGGCAAATCGTGTTGCTCAGACTCAAGAACTCATACCTCCTTCAAGCTGGCGTTATATTCCCAGCAAGGAAAACCCAGCAGATTGTGCCTCGCGAGGAATCCTCGCCTCGGAACTGGTGGAACACCCTCTCTGGTGGACTGGACAACCATGGCTCTCCATGCCACCTTCTCATTGGCCTGTCGCTACTCTTCACCCCGATACTGACACGGATATCTCAGCTTCAGAAGAGATGAAGACCACTCCCTTGGTTGTCCTCACCTCCGCTCACCAAGATGAATGGGATCTCCTGTCCGCCTATTCCTCATGGAATAAACTCGTGCGCATCGTAGCACTCTTGCTGCGCTTCATTGGCAATTGTCGTAAATCGGCCCACCACGGCCCTCTCTCTCCCTCCGAGCTCAACAGAGCTCGATTTAAGATTTTTAAACTCGTCCAGGACTCTTCGTTTGCTGAGGACATCTCTTCTCTTCAACGTCAGCGGGACTGCACTACCAGACTCCAACGCCTGAAGCCTTTTCTCGACGCTGATGGACTTCTGCGCGTAGGCGGCCGACTTAGCCGCACCTCGCTCTCCTCTGACGTCCGTCACCCTGTGCTTTTGCCCAAAAAACACCATATTGTGGACCGGCTCGTGGATCATTGCCACACTACTCACCTCCACTCTGGACCTCAGCTCACACAAGCCCTCCTCTCTCAGTCTGTTTGGATTTTATGTGCCCGAAGTGTGATTCGTTCACGAATTTTTAAATGTGTGACCTGTTTTAAAAATAAACCTCGCAACGTAACACCCCTGATGGGTGACCTACCCCCCTCCAGAGTGACCCCTGCTCGACCATTTTCGTCTACCGGCATGGACTACTGTGGACCCTTTATGAACAAAATGTTGACCCTTCGCTCTATCAAGCACGTAAAAGTGTATTTGTGTATTTTTGTTTGTATGGTGACCAAGGCCGTACACCTCGAAGTTGTTACGGACCTTACTACAGACGGTTTCATAGCCACCCTAACTCGTTTTGTGTCTCGCCGCGGTCTGTGTACAGATCTCTACAGCAACTGTGGTACAAACTTCATCGGTGCCGATGCCACGCTTCGTCGCCTCATCGACACTCAAGTCAACTCTACCTCTGCACAAGAAGTGATACATCGCTTCACCGCCCCTCGTGGAATCAGCTTCCATTTTAACCCCCCCGCTGCTCCCCATCAAGGTGGATTATGGGAAAGTGCAGTGAAGTCGGCAAAATACCATTTAAAACGTGTGATGGGGGACACCATTTTAACCCTTCCCGAGTTTATAACTCTGTCAACTCAAGTGGAGGCGATGCTTAACTCTAGGCCTCTCACGCCTCTCTCAAGCGATCCCTCTGATCTGACCGCTTTGACTCCCGGTCATTTTTTGATCGGTACCACCCTGGCAGCTGTCCCTGAACGCAACGTCAGTGAAAAACCCCTCACCGTCTTAATCGGTTAATATTAAGTGGTCCTTCGCCCCCTATGTATTTTGTGTGTACTCTATAATTAATGTGATAAAAATCTCATTTTCTCACGGTCTCCAAACAAATATAAAAAGCTGTTTTTTACCAACGCAACTCCTCCCTTATTTCATGACCAATTTAAACGGTTGAGGTGTCAAAAAAATGGTCTCTGTTCGTAGTTGTGCAATAATTATTCAACATTTTTATCCTGAAGGGCACGGCAAACCCTCAAAGTAAGTTTTTCGGCCATAAGAGTAACGCTGGAAGAGATTTAAATGAATCAAGAGCTAACAGCTGTTCAAATGTAAATAATGATAACCATACAATTTAAATAGCTGTTGGAATGTAAACAACAGTGTTTGTGTATTGAGGACTGAGGAGGTTAGATATTTCCCAATATTAGAACAGAGATGGTTGTAAGCATGGTTTTATTCATGTCCGATTATAGAGTGCTGCTCCACTGGCCTAAATGATTTTAATTAAGGTTGAAAGGTGATATATGCGTTTATATTATTTATTTATTTAGCATTCATCTGTTAAAAACAAATAAAATGAACGTGTTTTAAACAGGCTTATTAATATCTTTGGGCGTTTAAATTTCAAAGAATGGGTGTTAACGCAAGTACTGTGAGTGTACAACATTTTAATATTAATAGTGGTACAGTTTAACTACTAATATTTGTAGTCAGAAGTTAAGGACTGAAGCCGAAGGCCAAGTCAGCGAGTGATGGGGTGGGCATGCGAAGCGTGCAGGGGTATCCCATAGTAATAATGAAAGACTAAGAATTTAGACTTGTGTGAATCAGTTGATTTTCAAAATACAGCTGTTTATATTAAGTTATAAATGCTAAACAACTCTTCAATTAACTATTGACAAAGGAAAATTATTAAAATATATATATATAAATTAAACATAAAATGGATATGACTTGTAAATTAAAAATAATATGCTGAATCATTCTCTCCCTCAGAATTCCAAAAGAAATTTCCTAATGATTACTGAAAGTGGTTGGTTTGGAGAGGGAGGATCACGTACTGACTAATGTTGTTTAGTTCTCTAATACCATAAGATCACTAAACAGTGGCTGCATTGTGGGATTTTAAATTTTTACATAAACGTAACGGTACTGAATTTTCTGATTAGTATTTAGATTTATTTATAACATATTTCATTTATCATTAAATCATAGATGCATTATCATACTAATGATGAATCATATGCATTAGCCTTCAGTTTTTTTTAATTGCATGAGAGTCGGAGTTGCGGTATGTTCTGTACATCAGTGTAGTGTTGTGGATGTCGTGCTCAGTAGTAGATGCATTTTGACTTGTTTTCGTCTTCTAGGTGGAAATGGGAAGATGGTAACATAGCAGAGCACTACAACGCCACCATTACAAAAATGATTGGAGAAAAAAGAATCAACTTTTGTTTGAAAAACTCTTATCAGGCTCGATGCGCAGCAGCTGTAGTAACACATAACTCCAAGCTTCCTCACTATGTGTAATAAATATGTATTCCAATAAAATAAAACCAAGGTATTATTTTTAAAAGGTACGAAGAGAAGTCAAAAGTAAAATCATCTAAACAGAGAAGATGCACAAAACCCAGAATTCTTCGTCGGTTGTTACCTTGTAATAATTATTCTGAGTCTTCCAAATATTACGGTCCTCTATATGAAGAAGATATGGATCTGTACAAGCAAAAGGTATGTGAACACTTTTCAAGTTTAACAAAAATAAATGAAGAAAGGACGTGGCCAGAAGAGTCAACGAGAAAACAAAAGTGAGCTATGGCAGGCAGAACGTAGAATCGGACTAACAGCCATAAATTTCGGAGACATATGTAATATTGTATTTGTATAAACTGTTATGTAAATTATAAATATTAGTTAAATGTTGCTAAGCATTACGTTGTAACTTAGTTAATATAAAAGAAATAATGTACATTTATAAACTAATCTTTCTACAAACACTTGCAATTTACAGCTTAAACTGTTTACAGCTTACTCCCTGTAATTTGCTTGGGGATAAAATGTAAACAGGTAAGTGTACTAGATAAATATTAGATGGGGCAGCTGTGTGTAGGCATTAATCATTATATTTTGAATTATTGTGAAAATTTGAATTCAAATTGCTTCATCAGTGACATTAATAGAAAATAAATATCTTGTTTTATAAAATCAAAACATGCCCAATATAATGACATGGTAATTGTGTAGACCTAACTTTGAAGACCAGTTGTACAATCCTAAGATGAATTTCTTAGGTTTAAAAAGATTTTTTTAGTTTGACTAAACTGTATTGGTTGAAAAAGTTTAAAGTTAATAATTCTTATTAAAACATGAATATTCGTGCAGATTTTACATTATGTCTAAGTCTAATCTACATTACAGTTATTTTGCCGTAGTAGTTAAACATCTGTTAAGGTATTTAGTACCAGCATTGATTTTACTGTAAAATCAATGGTACAAGTAATTACACAGGTCTGCCTGTAGTATGTTTGAATGTCCACCAGTAGCGCAGTTGTCTCTAGCGTAGCGCCTAGTGATTTACAATATTGCCACTAGGATGCAGTATATATCCAATTTGAGATGATTACTAATTTTTGTATAACCAATTAAAATTATCTATATTCCTTTTACGTTTTCAATAAAATAAAATTTTAAAATATTGCCTTCTCTTGTTTCTACAGCAAACGTTTATAGTAAAAAATGTTATGCTATACAAAAGAAAAATATTTAGACTTTCGGCTTGTTAATTTCCTTTTATTACTTTATAATAAGGGGCAAATTAAGTAAGATATTTTTAATCATATGCTACATATCTAACTAATTTTAACAGCCAATCAGTGTTGAGTGTAGTAACCCTTCACTCACTGAAAGGCTCTTATTATAGTTTTATCTAGGGATGGGCTAAATGATTACTTTCCTGTATCAGTTACTTACTTCTAAAACTGATACTCTGGAATACTGATTACTTTGACTCATGAGTACTTCAAGTCTCGTAGGCCTTTGAGTACAGTAATCAATAATTATTTTATACTTGGTAATCAACTAAAAAGTACTAAGTAACGTATTTTGATTAACAAGCGTTATTTACTACCTCTAGACAGACAAAATGCTTCTGTACTCTAAAAAATTCAAATGTTTTCTAATAAAGAGAATTGAAGGTTAAGGACTGGAATAAATTACTTTGTTCGACTGATATAATGGAAAACAACATTTTTGTCCTTTAAATTAATACACAATATAAACAATAACATTTTATAATGTATCATACTGAAAATAACATACTTTTAAATGAATACAGTAGAACCCCGCAAATCCGAACTAATTGGGGGGACAGCTTGTTCGGATTCCGAAAAGTTCAGATTATCCGAAAAATAGCGTATAGAGTTACTGTACTAACATTAGCAAAGTTGTTCAACGTTAACTGACAGTTTAAAATGCCGTCTGTGCATGTGTGGCGCTGAGGGCATGGCGACAGGGCGTTGACCTACTCCCCCTCTACCTGGCAACGCTGGCGTACAGTTCCCTACAGTTGTAGCTCAGTAGCCGTCTTGTGTAGTCAGTGCCGTTGTCGTATATACTCCGCCGTTAGTCTCGTTAATTCATTGAAGTTTGTTTAGTTTGTATATAATATAATAATATATTTTACTACTGTACTAATACTGTAGTGAATATTATTCACTACTGTACTGTATATTAGTAAAATATATTTTTTACATTTCGATAGGCCTACAAAAGTGGGAATCAATTTCTTTGTGGTGAATTGTTATGCGAGTGTTTGTGTCAAATGTTTAAAGTGAGAAAACAATTTTACTGTAGGCCTACAGGATCTGGTGTTCGGATCTACAGTATAGCCTACATTAAAGTTACCATTTTTTCCATTCAGTATTATGATCTACGTAAAATTGTTTTCTCACAGTTTCTATTTTTAGTTCACTGCAACAAAAGACAATACAGTGCCCTCAACTGAAGTGTTTAACTGATTATATAAGCTTTACAATGGCCACTAAGCGAAAACACAGCTCATGTACAATTAAAGAAAAATTGTACGTTTTAAAACGATTAGACAAAGGAGAAAGTGCGTCTAAGATAGCTTTGGAATTGGAAGTAGGTAAGGCCACTATAAGTGACTGGAAAAAAAATAGGGCAAAAATTGAAAAGTTTTTCAGGCAGTACAAGTGAAGAAGCACTGCAAAAGCGACACAATTCTTCTGTATCGGCTCATGATCGTCTTGATGAAGCGGTATTCCTATGGCTTAGCCAGGAGAGACAAAAGGGAGTACCTATAAGTGGACCTTTGATTCAAGAAAAGGCCTTGCAACTTAACGAACGTATGAATGGCAGTCCGTCATTTGTTGCAAGCAATGGTTGGCTAAACCGCTGGAAAAATAGACATGGTGTTCGTCAGCTCGCAATTACAGGCGAAAAGTTGTCATCAGACGTTACCGCTGCAGAAGCATTTGCACTACAGTTCAAAGATACAATCACAGACAATTATTCACCTCAACAGATATATAATGCAGACGAAAGTGGATTAAATTTTAAGTCACTGCCTAGTAAAAGTCTAGCATCGAACCAAGAAGCGTGTGCGCCTGGCTTTAAAATGAACAAGCAACGTTTAACTGTAATGGCTTGTTGTAATGTGGTGGCAACCAACAAATTGCCGTTGATGGTTATTGGCAATTCAAAGAAGCCACGCGCTTTGAAAGATGTTAATATGGATGCTCTGCCTGTGTATTATAGAAATCAGAAGAAAGCCTGGATGAATAGTGCTCTGTTTAAGGAGTGGTTTGAAAAACAATTTGTTCCTTCGGTGACTAAATTCAATGAAGAAGTGGGACTACCCAACAGGGCATTACTTTTTCTTGACAATGCTTCATCACACCCTTCAGAAAAAGAACTGACATGTGGTGAAATTAGGGCTGTTTTCTTACCACCAAACGCCACTCCATTACTGCAGCCAATGGACCAGGGTGTCCTGCAGTTTATAAAACTTTACTATAGAAAACATTTGGTACGGACACTTCTATCAGATGAAGAAAGTTCCATCACTGACATCCTGAAAAGAATCACGATAAAAGATGTAATTTATTGGGTGGCTGAAGCCTGGGACAACTGTCCTGAAACTTTGATTAAAAAGTCGTGGAAGAAGCTTTGGCCAGATTTACAATTTGAAGAAACACAGCATTTTCAAGCTCCACTACAAAATGACCTCCTAGATGTCGTTCAAAATCTTCCAGGATGTGAAGAAGCTGGAGAAAATGATGTTGAAGCAGGATGGGTTGGTGTTGACGATAATGGCCACCAAGAATACAATGATGACGAAATCGTAAATTTGGTTCAACCTCAAAGCCCTAATGAAGACGAAGAAAGCGAGGAAGAAATTTCCCAACCAGATCGAGTGTCACACGCAGATGCCACTAAAGCCCTGGATGTGGCTCTACGATATGTGGAGCAGAGCCCTGCTGCGTTACCAGCTGACGTAATGTTTATGCGTAGATGGCTTAACATTGCCGCTTCTAGTCGCTACACATCTATGCGTCAGAAGAAAGTTACAGAGTTCTTTAAGAACACACCTTAATCTTTTATATTTTTATACTGTATTTTATCTAACGTTATATTCATGTATTCATTCTGTACTATACTCTACTTCACTGTATTTCAAGTTCAATTATAAACCATGTTAACGATGTTGAAGGTGTTTTTGTAAATTAAAATTATGTTTTTACGTTTTTGTCTGTTATTTCATTCCCGTTTTTGCGACTCCAAATTTACTGAATACAATATTTTAACTTGTTAAAAAAAAAAGTTTCCGATCCCCATCAGTTCGGATTTGCCGAAAATTCGGATTTGTGGGGTTCGGATTTGCGGGGTTCTACTGTAGTTGTTTTATTCTACATTAATATAAAAATAAAACTAACTCACTGTAATAATAATAACATCATCAACTACTACTATATTAACTCCATAACAAAACAATATACTTTCATAAACACAATACTTAATAAATCTTCAAACAGTCAAATGTGAATGACAGTGACAGCAAAATCCACAGTTGAATATAAAAACCTAGACAGACGAATTATCACTTGGTGTCAAATATCTATATCCTGAACTCAGTAATCATTTTGAACAGAAAGGAATCGGGAACTGGAAATGTAGTTAGTATTAGAGATGGAAAATCCAGCTTTCTGGATTTGTCGGGAAATTCAGTATCTGGACGGGCTGAGTGAGTACCAGTATTAAAGTATCAGATACGGACACATCTCTAGTGTTATCTCAATTTAATTTAAATCAAAGTGAAGTGGTGGTCATATACAAGCTCCTAGCCACTAGCCAGCAACTATATAGACAGTGAAGATGACTTGAGTGTGGTGTGGTGGGAATAGAGACAGAGTTTGTAACTTCCCGCCATGTCGGCAATTACTGCACTGCTATGAAAATTCTTGTAGCCTACCTGTCTTTTTTGTTACGTACAGTGTGGTTGTGATTTTATATTTTACTTTCTCCTATATGCGTTAGCATAGAGAAAGTATTGTGATCGTAAAAACAAATATTTTTACAAGTTGGTTTAAAAATCCATTTTAGGGTCCTCTGAACCCAAAAAGTGGGGGTTTCAAAAAGAATTTGCGATGTCTGTCTGTCTAATGTGTATGTGCAGTTTAATGGAGACCAAACGGATGGATCAATTTTGATAAAATTTGGTATGTAGGTGTATTTAGCCAATATCTCCAAGTCATTTTTAGACTTCTTTAATATCATGTTTTTACTTTTATGGGCAAAAAATAGAATTTTCTCAATAAAGGCTCTAACAATTTTTGATTAAATTTTCAGTATAGATGTAAATTACAATTTAAAATATTTTAGCAAAAACTACATGTCTCTAACTTGGCTAAATTTTTAGTTATGGCAAAAAACAAAAAAATTGGGACTCAGAATGGTAATTTTCGAAGTTTTGATTTTATTAGTGGTTAATATGGGGGAAAGTTGTGCTAACTCTTTGGAACCATTTATTTATTTTCCCAAAGGCAAAATAAATATTTCATATGTAGATACTAATACAAAATACCAGAAGTATACAAATAAAAGTGAACAGCTAATTAAATTTGTAACAACTAGAAAATAATTACTGTAACAAGAAACATGTATTACACATGAGAAAACAAAAGATAAACTATAAAATCATATTAGAAATAAATATTAATAACTTAAAAAATATTAAGATAATAACAACAACTAGAAATAATATTAAGATAAATAAATAATGAGAAATAAGATAAATACTTGATAATGATAATGATTTATTTTCCATTCATTTTTTTACAAATATAAAAAACAATAATTCGGCTCGGAAAAAACTGACCACACTTACAAGTATTTGTGGCCAGTACAAAATTATTTACAAAATACTAAAAAACATAAAATCTAACTTAATAAAAACATATTATAAACATGGAACATGAGTCCAGCTTCTACATTATAAAAATAAAACTCCCTGTGGCGCATGAAACACTTAAAAGTCATCTTAAATTCATCTTACACTATATTTATTGCTACTTAACTTAAAATTTCTTATATAACATACATTACATACATTACAGGACTAAAATAACAAGAAACCACATTAATTGCAAGAAGTGTCAGTATTTATATTAAACAAAAATCCAAATAGTCTAGATCTTGTTTCGTAAATAGCTAATTCTTCAAATTCATAGAAAACAATTTCAAATTTGTACTACTTTTTATGTCATGTGGTAATTGATTAAAATATTTAGGTCCAATATAATGAAAAGATTGTTTAAAAACACTTTTTGAGACTTTAGGGAGTTTAAATATTCTACTTGCCCCTCTCCTCGTATTATGTAGTAAATTTGTAGTGCCAGTATTACCACTTTTGACATAAAACAATCTTAAAACTTTATAGACAAAAAGGTGTTGTATCGGGAAAATTTTTAATGTATAATATAATGGAAAAGAACTCTCTCTGCGATTTTTATTTGTAATTATTCTAATTATATGATTTTGTGTTTTTCTGATTTTTAAAATGTGAGTCTTGCTAGCACTTCCCCAACATTGTATTCCGTACTGGAGTCTCGAATGTATAAGATCAAAATAAAGAGTTTTCATAGTTATTTCGTTACAAAAATTCCTTAAATAGTAAAATTATCTTATCACTATTTTTGTTTTATTTTGTAGAGTTTCCAAATGCTTTATCCAATTTAGTTGTTCATCCAATAAAATTCCAAGGTATTTAAAGTATTTAGCCTTTTCTACTTTTTGACATTTTAAATGATTTTCACTACAATTATCTGTATGGTATATAAAGTCTGAGGGAAAATCAAAACTTATGTGACTGAAGTTTACGAATTCCGTTTTACTTACATTTACTTGCATTTTATTTTTTAAACACCATTCTTTTAAAGCATTTAGATCTTCCATAATATTTTGCCCAGCTCGTACTACTCGGCCTTCTACCCATAAGCTGTAAGATCACCACGCGCCGACTCGCGTCTTGTGAATAGTTGGCTTGCGTAGACTCACAGAAGCAATTAGTCTTGTCAATCCCTCCCCGTTCTCAAGACCCGAGACTCGCTAATTGCCTTGATAAGCCAGCTCAAACCATATTATGGGACTGTCTTATATAATAGAAGGTCTGTGATATAAGGCAAAAGAACCGGAATGACCTTGTCCTTGTCTAATGAAAGAAATGGGCCTTATTAAAAAAAAAAAAAAATAGTACATGTTTGGGGTTAAGTGGTAGAGGGGACTTTATAATATGTAGTCCTAACTTCTCCCCTATTAAAGACTATTTTCATTTCATGTTTTTTCACAAAAAAATCCAACTAATCAAAACAGAGTTGACTTCGTATAATTTTTCGTATAATTGTGTTCCGATTGGTTTATAATAATATGTGGTAAAAGAAGGTAATTTTGTAACAGTGAAGGGGTAATCTTTTAAAATGCACACTGCAGAAACCATAACAAACAACGAGTGATGAAGCATAACATAAACATAACCAAAAAACAACCGTAGTCCGTAAACAAATTGTTTAGTTTTGACTCTTGATTCGAATGATCTTATGTGATGTGGATGACACACAACACAAGGTTGTAAGGGAGGTGTTAGGTAGGGAAGTACATAAAACATTTAAAGCGAAACGAGGGTAATTATGTAAGTTCGAGTATTATATTACAGACTATTATTAGGAGTAGTACTATGCCCTGAAGTAATATGTTGTCATGAAACCTAGGTTCTTAGCTGTGTGGAACGCTCTTGCCTTCCTCAGTGCTGGACCTACTTGTCAGTAATAAACCAAAGAAAATGTGTGTTGTAGATATGTTTTATGCATTTAGAAATTTATTTAGTTAGGTTATAATAGCAAGATTAAATAACCAGTTATAATCTTATTTGGTTATAAATATAGCAGATTTGGTGCAGACATAACAGTATATGTTTTTAGAGTAGACCAGAATGTTAAAAAACTGTTGGGTTTGTCAGTAGTAGGCCTAACTGGTAAATCTGCATGTCTTAATTCACCTTTCTGAACCCTGGTAAGAAGTATCTTTGATTACCTTCACTTAGTGCCTTTATTAACCCTTTCAGTGCCAACGTCCGGGTACCCGGACGTTTTTTAACTGTTCACAAAGTGCCAACGTCCGGTAGGACCCGGACGTTTATAGGTGGTCGCGTAGTGCCAACGTCCGGTTTTCCCGGACGTTTCGTAAAAAAATCGTAAAAAATAAATATAATAATTTTTAGCTTTGAAACTTTAACAATAGTATTAAGAATAATATTCTTTATCCGTTTTCAATATTTATAAAGCATTTAACTGTGTACATTCAGTATATAAAAAGAATAATAAACACATCACAACGTGATCAAGTCAGCAGCGCTCTCGGTCAGCTGTCTGACGCAACGTCATTGTTATTCCTCCAATTCAAAAAATTCCTGATGACCGTGAAAAAAATTGCTGTGTTTGCAGTAAGGAAAGTACGCAAAAAGGTGGCAAAAGGAAGAAGTCCACTTTCATGTGTAGTAAATGTAAGAAAGGCATACATAACAAGTGCCTTAGCAAACACCATTGCTAAAAATATTTTAATTTTTTTTATTTATCATAAAAATTGTAAATATGTTAGCCTAGTTCATTTTTTTACTATTAATTATATAATATTATGCAACATGTATGAACTTCATTGAACTTATTTGGATGGAAATCAATAATAGAATATCCTCATGTATTACCGGTTATTGTAGTGAAAAACTGAAATGCGCCAGAATTTACAAAAATGTGAACCAATTAGTTATTTTTGAAGCTATGGACCTGAAAATTTGTATTTATATTCTTAAATGATTGTTTTAATTAGTGAAGTGCACATCTATAACAAACAGATTTTTTTCATCATGGTTAAAAGGCATTCTTTTTGGATTAAAAAAAAAAAAAAAAAAATTGGTAAGTACATATATTTTTATATAGTGTTAACCATAATATTATATGATTTCTGTTGTTTTATGGTGTTGTGCATACATTTTGGAAAATAACAAAAAAAAAATCATTGTTTTACCTTGATAAATAAATTAGTTATGATTTTTTTTTAAATAGCTTGCAAAACCGCTTAAAATTGCCCGGCAACATAAGGTAAAACTAGTGAAAAAATGCCCGGCAACATAGGGACATTTTTAAAAAAAATGTCCGGCACTGAAAGGGTTAAGTGGACCACAAAAGATTGCTTCATGATAGTCAGCATAGATTTTTACGTGTTGATGGGACTACATTGTGCTACAGTTTTATAGGAAAGTGTGCTAGTTGCCAATATTGCCGAGATTCTTTACCTGTCAATGTTAGAATCTCAGAGAGCTATTCTGTTCCTGCTTTTCCTATACAAGTTGCTGAACTCTTAATTCATTGTTGTGTCCTTCCCCAGTCAATATATCTTGTTACTGAGTACCATACTTTGACAGGTGTTCTCAGGTTAGATCGTGCCAGCAGAATATACTATCACATTTATCCAAATACGTGGTAATGAAATAGGCCTATTTGCTTTAGTCGATTTCTTTGCATATGGCGGGAACAGGGCATTTCAAGATTCTGCTGACCTATCAATATTTCACCAATGAAAGTAAATGACTACTGAAAAAATTACAGTCTTTTTTTATGGAATATGTGCATATTAATAGGTTGGTAGCGTAGTTGGTTCAATCCCAGCTTCATGTGCTAAAGATTCTCAGTTCGATCCCAATCAGAGTCAATACATTTTGAGAGGGATCAGCTGATAACCATCGGCTGTTCATTTGTCATTGGGCTATTAATTAATGACACTTTCTAAGGAATAGTCAGCCTTAGTTTGTAACAATGACAACATTCGCTCATTTACACTCATCACACTCATTCGAAATCCATATTTGCCCATATCTTGACGATCAGCGTCTTATGAATAAATAAATATACACAAATCGTAGCATATCTTGTAATCTTATTGCTATGACAAAATGATTGTTTGCCAAGTTATAACAAGTCAAAACAACTGTAGCCTAGGCTAAGTTACTTTATTTCAAATAAAATCAAGTAAAGAGTATTCAACCTTTATTTTTCAAATGTCAAAAACTAAAGACTAAGCCACGGCAAATCATGGACGGGTTTACCTAGTTGTGTATATATGTCCTATAGTAATTTACATGCTCTTATTTTAGGCTATAATTATATATGTACTGAATATAGCTGTTTGTAAACGGTTTACCATTGGATTAAAAAACAGTTCTTTTAAGAAGTTAAACTTGGTGAATCCAAATGTTTTTCAATCAGAATAAGCCTAGTGTTATTTTCTAAAATATTTATATCTGCAGTATATAATTTTTTTTATTTGTTGTGTACTTTCATGCTGAACACAAATCTTAAGCCACCATTTAGTACATGCAGTTTTCGCTCACCAAAAAAATTTGAAAACCGTTTGAAATGGGTCAAGAATTGGCTGTTTCATAAGAGATACTTTTTGTTCTGCTTAAATTATGTTTTAAAAACAATTTTACAACTTTAAATGATTTTTTAATCATATCTTAATCCATTTGGCTGTTTTTTTATACAGAAAACAAATTTGAAACATATTTTGGCCTATAACAATTACTTCTCAAACTATGACAGAAAAAAACTTGGAAGGCCTACTATGAATCTGATAAGCATCAATACGTGATGGTTATATACAGCAACTATTGACCACAAAAAATGAATTGCCCACCAGTGGGAGGGCTAGTAGGCTCTATCAGAGGCCACGCACCCAAAATCTTAATTTTTTTACTTTTTGTGAAGGATATGGCAAAGGTTTGTGCCGGATGTCAGGCACCCGAATTTAATACAAATCTTGATTTTTTTGTGTAGGATATAGATAGAGAGAGGACAGTGTTTCAGTCTCAACTATTTATTTACTCTCTAGGCACTGATCGACAAGATATCAGCAAATATGGATTTCGAATGAGTGTGATGAGTGTAGATAAATGAATCTAGTTTTTGTTACAAACTAAACCTTAGAAAGTGTCATTAATTAATAGCCCAAAGACAAATGAACAGCAGGTAGTTATCAGCTATAGTGTAAGTTTGTTCGAAGAGAAGAAAACATAATGTTTTTAATTAATTAATAATTTTTTCAGTTCATGAATGAAAGTGATAGGTTATATAATAATATCAATTTCTAGAAATGAAACATTGTTAAAAAGTAGTCTGAAATATTTTATTTTTTAGGTTCATAAACAGATATATTTGGTAAAATCACAATAATTTTACAAAACATGGATTGTTCTGTTACTCCTGATAGTGGTGACAACATAGAAAACCCTTCAGTTGTGTGAGTATACGTTTATTTCATTGTAAGGTATAAAATAAATTTGTCTCAAAAAAGGAAAAGTGTTGTTCAAAATATTATTGTATAATCTGACCTACAGTGCTTTGTTTGTTGAGGAGTTAGGTAGCCTAATAGAGATATTGAATAAACCTCACTGTTATTCCCCCATATATATTGTGTTCAAAATCCAATATTTCATACAATTTAGCTATGTTTAAATAAAATGATTTCTCTGCCATCTTAGAAAGAAATACTTAAACAACTAAGTATACTTAAAACATAGATAGTGTGGTAAAAGGTGAGATAAAAATAATAATGCTTGTCTTTACTAGATTTCAAATTCACTTATTTGTTTTACTATAGTTATAACAAAAATTTAACAACAAGGAAATCATCAAAACATTTGTTTGTAATAAAACCAAATATATATGATTTTATTAATAAAAAATTATGAATGTATCATATGCCTATGTAAAAAAGAATTGTATTAAACTGTGGGAGAGGGAAAGCCATTCATACACATGCACAAACCAAATGACGAGCTCTGTGGCCCAAGCTGTAAAATGGTACATAAACCTATATAGTTTGACACTTAATACTTCAACATCAGCCATGACAAAGAGGCTTAGTAGATATTTTCTATTACATACTGCATGTGACCCGGCCAGGTGCAAGTCAACGAAATAACAGTGCCAAAGTGAAAAATACCAGTTTGTTTGGACCATGTCTCAAGTACTTTAATAACTATGTACTGTAACTCTGTATCAATTTATCTGTAAACTCTAATGATTTTTAACAAATAATAAGGTTAACGTACCTTTGTCGTCTTCAGCTACAAAATATTTTTATTGGACTACCGGTTTCAGAGCAAGAACTCCATGGTCACATTCACTGTACGTTGTCATAAACTCCATGGATGTGACCATGGAGTTCTTGCTCTGAAACCGGTAGTCCAATAAAAATATTTTGTAGCTGAAGACGACAAAGGTACGTTAACCTTTATTATTTGTTACATATATCAGCTCAGGAGGCTTTAATAATGAATATATAATGATTTTTATTGACTTTTTTGTAAACCAACATCAGAGTATGTTTAGTCTTAATTTTTATACCAACAGGTAATTAAATCCACAATACAGGTCTTACAAGGTAGTCTTTAATTTGTAAGATTAAAATTTAATGTGTAGTACGTCCAGAGGACAACATTTATCACATTATAAAGACGATTATGGAATCTTGTAGCAACCTATTGTATTGTTCGCTACCTTGTCTAATTGTCATCCAACAATATTGTAATAAGTTATTATTTTACAGGGATGGTCTAGAAATAACACATAACTTTAACAGAAGTTTTGTGTGTGTTGAGTATCCAGCAGTTGTTGAAAATGATACAAAAATGTTACAGTCTCTCGGTGGAATTCACAAGATATCTAAGGTCTGTATTTCTGGTAACTCTGTTTATTTAAGCATTATATTGAATAGTGAACCCTAGAACACTACTGTGTTTCGATATACCTTTATTACTACCGATACGTAAATTTTATGTGGAATGTGTGTATGTGTTTTTTAGGGTATGTGAACACGTATTTGCACACGTGTGTGTTTTTTTTTAAAGAGTATGTGAAGGCGTATTTGCACGTTTGTGTGCGTGCGTGGGTTGTATGTGCGCATGTGCGTGTGTGTTTGTATTAGCTTAAGGTAAAAATGCGTGAGTGAGAGCGAGTGAAAGTTTATGTGCGTGTACCTGAGTGTAATGTGTACCTGAGTGGTACATTTGTGCTTGTGAATTTTTCAAGGAATTTTTGCCGTACTGTAATGGGACTTCAAAATAAAACAGTAAAGCTATTGAATCACATTATTTTTCTTTATTTACAATTACATACTAGTTAGAAAACAATACAATTTAAATCTTACTGCATAGTTCTACAGATTTTCATGTAATAAATATTTTAAGTGCAGTCTGGACATCTTTTACGTTGGTGTTCACCACATATAGCTTGTCCGCAAGGGCAGTAAGTTGTAGTCATTCTAGAAAAAAAGAACCTCTTTAGAATCAAAATATAATTTAAAAAATCATACTTGCAATAAATGGCAAACGTTAGTTTTCCCCTAAAAATGTATGTTTAAGTTTAATTACTCAAAATAAAATGCACAACATATAGTAGCTGGCCTACTAAATGTGGATTATGTTTGAAATCCTAAATATCATGAAAAACATAATTAATTACCTGCGTTTCTTGTAGTAACAAAATGAACAGTACTTTCGAGTTCCTTGTTGATCAACTACTGCGGGTTGTTGATGCTGTTCCAAAACATTCTCAATACATTTTTTCAAGTCAACAGATAGATTTCAGCTCATAAGTCTAGATTGTTGGCTTGCAAACGTTAGCCTTTCATTTAGACTCATCATAAAGTCCATTCTTGATTTTGGTTTTTATTTTCCAGTGCGATAGCTGTTGTGGACATAAATAACGTAAGCATTTATACACGCAATGTTTATCATATTATAAAAAAAACACATTGGCCAGCGTTTGGTCTTCCTGCCACAATTCATTCCTTGACACATTTGATCGAATGTGTCAACGCTTCCCTTTGTTGAATTGTACTTCATAATAACTTCTGGTTTTCCTGAGTCTCATTGACTACAGCATCTGGATGCATTCTGGAGATCAATGTAACAATCTTGTTACGTTTCGGTTTATACGGAACAGCTGTTATGTCATCATGAAACAGGAAGAGGCTACTACCAATAGCCCGATTTCTGTAATTAGTATCTGTGAACTCAGGTGGTAGTTCCTTCCTGTTTTTTTTTATGGTTCCCACAAGAGTTACTTTGCTTTCCTCTAGAAGCCGAGTTGTGAGTGGAATGGTTGTGAACCAATTATCAAGGGTCCCATTACAATTGCTCCCTGATATTGTTGGGGCAATCAATTGGTCAACAAAATATTCTGCTACTGGAACTCTGGGAGGTATAGCAGAGGTGTAGCACCAAGATAGGGTTTTGCACAGATCATATATTTTGTGCTGTTGTCGCACATCATTACAATTTTTATCCCGTATTTGTTGGGCTTGGAGTGGATATACATTCTGAAGGGGCATTTCCCCCTAAACCCAACGAGTTGCTCATCTATAGTGACGTAAGCACTGGGCTTGTAGTTCAATATGCAGTTAGTCACCAAAAGTTCCCATATTTCATTTATAGTTGCATGTTTATTCTCTTTCTTCCTTTCCTCTCTTGTATCTTTGCAATCAAATCTCAAACAGTCAACAATAAAACAAAATCTCCTTTCAGACATTGTAGCTCTATATTTGTTTCCACATAGGTTAGGATTAAACAAAAGCCTTGATGAAAGGGATTGTCCTTCAAAGCACCAGACAAAATGAGTAAGCCCAAAAATGTGTTTATTTCTTCTGAGTCTACATATTTGAGGGAAAAATGTAAGGGATCTTTATACTTAGCTCTTTTCAAACTTATTTCTTCATTGGTATGTGTGACGATTTTGTCAACCAGTTCTTGACTGAAAAAAAGCTTGAAGCATTCTACAGGATCTTGAGCTTGTCTTGCATTTGCGGTAGGTCCAGGGTTAATGTGAACAACGTTTTTCGCAGGTGTTTTCCTAACTTTATCGTCATACTTACATTGCCACAGAAAGTCATCTTTTCCAAAAAGTGTGTCTGCATCTGGCTTGACAAAATGGTTTCTATAAGTTGTTTCTTGTTCTGTAGGAATAGAACTGATGTTAGGCAAGTCTCGATGCCTAACATCAGTAATTATTCTATTTTTTGAGGATCCTACTGCCTCTGCACCTTTATTTTTTCTTTTTTTGGTTGGCCCCTGGGTTTGTTCCTTCTCAATATTTTGTATAGGGACGACAATCTCGTCATCTGAAATCTCATTCGCATCTGGGGTCTGCATCACTGTCATACTCATCTGAAGAACTTTGGAACTCTAAGACATCGTCGTCACTAATATCTTCCTCAAGCAAATTGAAAATCTCATCATCTTCGACAGTACGCCTATCTTCCATAATTGTCCAGTAACTACAAGAGGAAAATTTAAGAAAAAAAAACAAAACAATACCAAAAGTAGCTTTTTATATACTTATATTACTTTACACATACTACACTTTATTTATACACTTATCACTACCTATACGTAAAATGTACGCACTTTATTTAACAGGTAATACTACTGCTACGTAAAATTGACGCACAGTCAAAATGTAAGAATCAAAAATCAAGAATTTTATTAACCATTAAATAATTTTAAAATTACAATAGGTTTCATCAACCAGTTACAATCAATCATTACAACCTTATTAGAAACTAATAAAGGTCTAACATGTCACAATTCATATATTCATCAATACAGTAAAACTCTTTACTTTTAAGCCACTTAGACATTGTAGTTTTAAACTGATTTAATGGCATACATCTAATTGATAAGGGCAATTTATTGAAGAATTTCACTTGCTGATAATTGAAGCTTTTAAAAGATTTATCAAGCCTAATACTTGGAGTTGTTAAGTTATTCCTATATCTCGTATTATAGACATGGATTGTACTGAATGTTTCAAACTGGGTAATATTTTCTTTAACATACACGGTACGATCAAGACCAGTAAAAACGTACAATCACCCACAAACTTCGGAAGCCGAACGACCACTGATCAGTTGAAGCACTCCCCAAAGCTGAACTGGAAGAGTGTGGGGGGGGGGGAGTAGGCGTGACTATAATCATGGCTCATATACGTAAAACTTACGCACGGTAGTGTTCTAGGGTTAAGTACCACAGTCCTAGTATCTAACTGTATAGGTTCGTTCAGGTAGATTTCCATTAAAATTGCCTAAATCTAGATCTACAACTGACTTGTAGGCTAAATGAGTATTTTTACATTAATTTATGTAAATAATAAGTTTACATTAATTGTGTACTAAACGACCCATTTACGCACCCATACACGTTCAGTGGTATTGATCCACCCACCCACCCTTATATGTAAAGTGGTATTGATACATAAATGTATTAATAAAATGCATATAAATACATTACATTAGACTCTGAGGTAATTGGGATCGAGACCACCTCTGATATTTAAAAACTTGGATAACACGGGGATTATGTTAAAAATAATGTAAAATCCATGACAAAAGTTTAACACTAGTTTATTACGAGATAAAAAAAGCAAAATAGTGTAAATGTAGTTACAGTCCTGTAAAAAAAGTAGGAAGATCAGGTTGTCTTTTAAAAGTTTTATTACCGCAGGATGAAGAAGTTGGGGATAAGTATTCCATTTTAAAACTCTACAACATTCGGTAAAAAATTACAATAATAGAATTTAATATTAAAAATCTTATGTAATGTCCATAGCATTGTGGATGGGCTTTTTCCTCTAACGTTCCATTTGTTGATTACGAAACCTTTCATATTATTTCATCTATCTACTGTCAACGGTGGTATTCGCGTCTTGGTTTTAAGTGCAGGGTACCATGCAATCCGATTACCGAAGGAAATTATCGTATTTATCTTGTCGTTTAACGCAATCTGCATTAGTCTCTTAATAGTGCAGGGAACCATTCAACATTTTAACCGAACAAAATTATTGTATCAATATAACATTTGTCGTACACATTGGCTGCGAAAACACTGATTGGTCATCATTTCAATTTTGTTATAAGCAACTGTCAACCATTTATCACTCATATCAAAACACTTGAATAAAATATTGAACAATAACACTAATGACAGTAACAACAATAAATTACGACAATATTTCGAATAATGTATTGTAAAATCATGAAAGTCAACACACTAAAACAACTACAATTATTACGAGAGCAGTCGACTAAGCCGATGGTGTCAGGTGGTGATGTATCTTGAGTGAATGCATTTGGGTCAGAAAATTATTCCTATAATAGGGTACAATATCATAAATACGTCTCTTAGCGGCCATGCAGTGCCTTATCTTAGCACCAACAGCCAATAGAGACACTTATTACTTGTCAAACGATTATATGATGTGTCGCGCAATAGTTTTCCGTTTATTAATAGCTTTATGTTTATTTTTCATCGTCTGGTGACTAGCTCAGTTAACCCGGAGGCTCAGTTAATCTGGGCTTGAATAACCGACATTCTATTGTATTATACATCACTTACAACATGTAACCAAGTGAATACATCCATGATGATTGAATCACCATACAAATTGATATGCACAAAAAATAAAGAGATGAATAATAGCACACATTCTACTTCTTATCAGGAGAAAATAAATAGATCATAATACAAGATTCAGATGCATAATGTTAAAAACTAAAGTTGAAAATAAATATATGATGAAAATATCACCAACAATCAAATCCCCAAAAAAATAAACATATTTAAAATATCCCCTATGTTAAATCACCTTCCACTAGCAAGATTTTTGTTAAATTGAAATCCAACATATTTATTTATTTCAGTATCAAATACACATTACATAATAGTTTATAATCAACAACCATAACAATATTTTATATTAATTCACAGTACCAATAAAATAAAAGTTCTAAAATAAACCAACAACAACAATGTGCTATAAAGACGTGCCAGTGGTGAAACTAGACACCCCTAAAACCAACTACTCAACCACACTGTAAATATAATGGGAAATAAGATACTCCTTTAAAAGTGTTTAAATGTTGTAAGAGATTGTATATTGTTTAAGGAGTGGGGTAGATGAATCTAGATTTTCAAACATTTACAAAATGGAGACCTTTCAAGAATATATGTTCTATGGTTAGGATACTGAAGCACTTGATAATGAGAGTGGGAGTGGTTATTTATAATGTACTAGCTGTACCCGCCCGCTTCGCCGGTCATAATATTGAGTTTGATTTAGAACCTAATAGCTGAAAGAATTCGAGCATTTTTGCTTCTTCTACCAATATTAGATTTTTTTAGGAGGCATGTCATAAAAAGTAAACTGCAAAACAAATAATTATTTATGTTTTATTTTCACGTTTCACCACATGTTTTAATTACCGAGGAAAAAAGGTTAACACCAAATACAGATCACCTGATCAAGTAAAAGTAGTGTGTGCTACACTCTCAAGGTGAAATGTAGAACTACAATAAATCAAAACATATACAGTACTGTTGTTGTGAGAACTTCAATCTGCTTATGGCATGTGAAACTACATTAAACCACACAGTCATATGTTTTTTGTAAACAATTCAGATTCTCCATTTGAATAACATGGGATCTTTAGGAGCCCGTGGGGCGGGACCCTGTGGACAGATCTGCATCAAACTTCACAGAAACCATCTCGGGAGTATACAGGACAACATCCTAAAGTTTCATGGCGATCGGTTGGATGGTTTGGCAGCGCATAAACTTCAAACATATATATATATATATATATATATATATATATATATATATATATATATATATACAAACATCCTCTTTTATAAATATAGATTAAAGAATTTTTCTTTGTTAGATTTTACATATAGGAGAATAAGGAGATTTTGAAAGGGAAAAAGTTAAGGTAGTGGAAGTTTTGGCAAATCCTTGGTTTTTTCAGGAGTGATAATGAAAAGGTGCAGAAATAATCAATCTAACCATTCTCTTTTGCTTACCAAAAACCTTTATAGAAGCAGAGGAGTTACCACAGAATATGTTCCATAAGATAAGATTGGAATGAGCATAAGCAAAGTAGACTTGTTTAAGAGCCTATCTGTCAGCAACATGGGATAAACTAAGAAGAGCAGAGAAGGCTTTACTAAGTTTGGTCACTAATAACAATTAAGTAATTTAACAGGCTCATGACAGGATAGTAGATTATTCTTGTCATGTGTCAACCAAAGGTGAGAGTTATCTTCACACGTAATTAATGGACCAGAATCTTAGATATCACGTGATACTATTTACCTCATTAAAAGTTTCTGTGGCAATGTTTTCAATTTACTTTCTGAGTTGGACTGTATTTTAAATATAGATCAAATATAAATTTGAATTCTCAAATCTTTACTCATTTATTTTTAAAATAAAGTCTGTATGGTATAGTTATCTATTATAGTGACATATCTGTTGGCGTAGTATATACAGGGTATAGTTATCTATTATAGTGACATATCTGTTGGCGTAGTATATACAGGGTATAGTTATCTATTATAGTGACATATCTGTTGGCGTAGTATATACAGGGTATAGTTATCTATTATAGTGACATATCTGTTGGCGTAGTATATACAGGATATAGTTATCTATTATAGTGACATATCTGTTGGCGTAGTATATACAGGGTATAGTTATCTATTATAGTGACATATCTGTTGGCGTAGTATATACAGGGTATAGTTATCTATTATAGTGACATATCTGTTGGCGTAGTATATACAGGGTGGATAACAATATGGAAATACTTTCACAAGGTTATTTTTTTCCATAGACAATTTTATAATTTTTTTTAAAATTATGTTCCATAAAGTATAACTTTTGATCAGAATAATTTACTTGAAACCGTTTAATAACGGAGAAATAATATTGTTCAAATTAGTTACTTTGAAATTCAAATGACAGCTACTCTGAAAAGGTCCTTTCGAAGTCTGGTTTGCGGCAATAGAGAGTCTGGTTTCTCTTGAATAGACCTTTTATTTGATACCAAAATCAACCTAGGCTTACTCGGAAGATTTTCGTTCAACTCCTTGTGAGCTGTCCCCCTGAAAAGATGAAATGTCGCTAATGGTGTAAAAAAGTATGTTCTTTGTAACCATGATCGTGTGTACAAGATTTCGCTTTTACAAGTGAAGTCATACAAAAGTTGTGAAAGTGTTTCCATATTTTTTGTCCACCCTGTTTACAGGTTGTTTCAAAACTCTACCAACCTTTTGAGGTATTGATTCTGAGCTAAGAGCAAATGTCAATACACATTTCAATTTTCCGAAAGTCCTCAGTAACTCACAGAGGTTTTTCAAGAACCGTAAAATGTTTTATTTTGAAATTTGGAATACATCTAATTAATAGTAAGGCCAACTTTTAAAAAAATCAAAATTTTCTGAAGTATTAATTCAAAATGGTGGCCATCCAAAATTTTCAAACAAGGACAACTTTTAAAATAATAGTCGTATAACACTTTTACTTAAATAACTTTTTTTAGACAATTGAAAGGCAAATCTAACGATATCCTATTTATTTAGAGTGAATAAAATGTAAACGAGGTACAACACTTTTTTGGTTTGCGGCAGATGGCACAGGTCGATGTACACAGCCAATACAACAATGTTATAATCGCCTAACCCCTAAAAATGATTTTATAACTTAATTAGTTAGTTAAATTAGTTTCTATTTATTAACTTAGTTAGTATTTATTATTATTTTGGTAATACAAATCAGGTTAAAAAATTCCTTTTGTATTTTCATTGCTGAGTGTAACGAAAACATAGGAAGAATTTAAGGGAAAACAAATAAGATGGTTTTAACTAATATTCTTATTTTTAATGAGAAAAAAATGTGTATTAACTTATAATAATCATTATTAGGAGTTTGGTGATTGTCACATTGTTGCATTGGCTGCATACAGTGACCTGCTACCTCGTTTATTTTTTATTTGATCTAAATAAATAGGATATCATTAGATGTGCCTTTAAATTGTCTAAACAAAGTTATTTTAATAAAAGTGTCATACGACTAATATTTTTAAAATTTTTCTTATTTGAACATTTTGGATGGCCACCATTTTGAATTCCTACTTTTAAAATTTCTGAAATTTTTTTGTAAGTTGACCTTACTATTATTAAGGTGTATACAAAATTTACAAATGTTATGGTTTTTGAGAAAAAAATTATTTAAAAAAAAAACAAAATTGTGGCTCTGTGAGTAACTGAGGACTTTCGGATGATTTAAATGTGATATTTAGATTTGCTCTTAGCCCAGAATCAATACCTCAAAAGGTTTGTAGAGAGTTCTGAAACACTGTATACAGTAGGCCTATATTTTGTTTCTATTACTGATATGGTATTTTTGTACTTAGTATACAAATGTTGCTAAGGAACATCGGTCCACACCCTTCAAGCAAATGTTATTCCTTTACTAAGTGTTCTATCTCCACTTTTAAGACTGATGGAATTTCAGGTATACAATGAGCGTAATCGAAGACTTGAACTGCGTTTCAGACCAGATGATGTGTACTGCAGGCCGACGTGCGCTGATCGCCAAAAAGTCACTGGCTTACTACTGTCGGTGAAAGTAAGAAGGAAGAAGAGCAGCGGAGACGTTTTAGGAATCATCCCCTCAGTTGTAGGGAAAGTCAGTTTGGCATTTAAATTCACAAGTAAGTGTCACTGTATTCATTTTTTATAAGAAAGGTGTTATTTATTTACATTTTGTAAGATTGTCTTTTTAAACATCATGGCTGAACTTCCTTTAAATAATATGGTGTGGCCAAGATTGCAGAAAGTCAGGTAGGCTATAGTGCTAAAGCATCTATATATATATATATATATATATATATATATATATATATATATCGTATCGTTTGTTGTCAGCTATTATTTGTTAATTATAAAGCTGCAATGTATATTTGGATAAATATCCAAAAGGCATGATTGTATATTCATTGATTATAAAATGTAAAGTGATCTCCTGTCATAAAACTAAGTCCAATCCATCGAGCCATCTAAGACCTGCCTCACTGATTCTATTAATGCCGACCAATCCCTCCATAAAAGAACGTAGGGGGCATTCTGTAACTATGCGATTCATTGTTTGGATAGACGGGGAGTAATCACATGACTGATACAGTGTCAATCCAGAATTATACTTCTAGTAATTGTATCTGCCAACGCCAGTTCAGAACCGATTCAAGAAAGTCCACTCCTTACAAGGGAGGTTCATCCCACATACAGGTATTGATGGATCGTTAATAAGGAACTTATTATATCCATCAAAACTGTTCCACACTACGGCCCAGCTGGTATTGGGCGAGAAGTTTGATCTGCTCCAATGGAAAGCAGTACGTAGATGTGGTTTTTTTTTTTTTAAGCGACCGTTTTGACGTGGGAGATCCTGTATAATGGGTAGATGCGGGGCTTTCAAGATCTTATTGGATTCTTTGAGTAGTGCCTCCTGACGTCTCTGGAGGACCTATATTGCACAGCACTGGGAGCCAAGGAAGTGGAGTTGAAATGAGAGTGCCACTAATAGCTCTCATGACCCTATTAAGTTGGACATCGACCGCTTTAGTGTGAACACTATTTAGCCATATGGGAGCACTATATTCAGCAGCTGAATAGACTAGTGACAAAGCAGTTGTACGCAAACGTGAGCGTCTCCCCAGGTTGTTCCAGCAATATGATGTAATACACTTGCCCTGGTTTTAATTTTAGCTACTGTTTTTTGAAGATGGCTTTTAAATATCAGCGATCGATCCAACGTTATTCCTAGGTACTGTAGATGATCATTATGATGGAGTTTTACACCATTTAGGAAGATGTTCAGTTTTTGATTAGCCAGTCTGTTACTTAAGTGAAAGCAGGCTACTTCGGTTTTTGATGGGTTAGGATTTAGCTTCCAGGTTCTAAAATATTTTTCAAGGACTGTAAGGTCACTTGTATGTGTTTCTTCAGTAGTTGTGAAGTTCTTATGTTGGTAAGCTAAAGCAATATCATCCACATATATATAAATTTTCTAGACTTTGTGATTGGGATTTCAGCGGTATACACATTGAATAAAATTGGAGAAAGTACAGACAACTTTGGCAGCCCATCATTCAGCTGTCTAAAAGAGCTTTCTTCACGACCGAGATAGACTTTTATTAGCCTGACACTAAGCATTGACTCAAAAAGTTGCAATAGAAAGGGAAAGGGAAGGAGGCTGTATTACTTATACAAAAAACCTTTACTCCATACTGTGTCATAAGCTGCTGTAAGATAAATAAAAGCTACAGATGTTTTCAACTTCTTTTCAAACTCATTTTCGATAAATGATATCAGAGCTAGGATCTGGTCGCTACAACTTCGGCCAGGCCGAAAACCAGCCTGCTCAACTGGAACATTAGAATCAAGAATGGATGATAATTCTATTGTATAACAACCTTTCTAGCAACTTATAACAAACACTAAGAAGAGATTATTGGGCGATAACATTCCACTCTTTCAGCGTCTTTTCCAGGCTTCAGAACAGCTACTACTTTTGATCGCTTGAATGCTTTTGGCAAGTTGCCTGTTAGCTACATGTAGACTGTCTGAAGCCATTGTTTCACTTTGCTACCAGCATGCAGCAGAAATTCCAGAAAGATACCGTCAAGACCAACTGCTTTCCCTGCTGGTATAGCAGAAATCGCTCTGTAACGTGATCGACTTTGTCATCCGGCCTATTAAATTGGTTGCTAATTACTGTTTTTTACAAATATTTCTTTGGATTCTTTATTTTATATTAAATATTAAGTTAATTTGTGTATGCCATCATGTCAGAGAAGTGCGGGAAATGTGAGTGCGAGTTTGATCAGTTAAAGGAAGGTCTTAAATGTGCTGACCGCGGAGTGTTCCAACATCTACTTTGTGCAAAACAAGCTAATGAATCGCTTTAAAAAGTGGCTGCTAGGAAAAATTGGAAATGTGATGAATTTTCCGAAAATTCATCTACCAGTAGTAAATCTGGAGTGGAACAAGAGTCAAGTGCGTCAGTTTTTGAGGCTATCGCTGCATTTATGAAGGAGAACAATGAGAAGTGGGGCCAGACCTCGACTAAATTAGATAAAGTGCAAAATAACGTAAAGCTGGTAATTACCGAGATATGTGACCTTAAGAAACAAATAGATGTCATTAAATGTTCTAGTGATAAAAATAGGGAAGATCTGGAAAGAATAAAAACTGAAAACACTCGTCTCAATAAAGATTTAATCACTATGAAACAAGAATTAAGTGACCTGCAACAGCATACAAGGAAAAACAACTTAATAACCTCTGGTGTGCCACTGAGTTTAAGAGAAAACGTGTTTGTTGTTTTGGAGCAGATTGTAAAGTTGCTGGATGTTACGTTCTACAGAGTAGATATCTCTACAGCCCATAGAATCTCCCGTACGCTTGGGTGACAAAAAATCGCCGTCTATTGTGGTCAGTTTTGTTTCCAGAACTGTGAAATCAGATTGGCTGGCTGCGAGTCGAAACAAGAAGAATCTCTCAGCTGTACAACTAAATAGCTCCTTTCCAAATGATAGAATTTACGTCAATGAGCAGCTGACTTCAGAGATAAGGACCATCTTCAACGGTGCAAGGGCTTTGCATAAAGTCAAGAAAATTGTTGCAGTATGGGTAAACAACGGCAGGGTGCTCGTGAGGGTCAAGGCCGACGGTCCGGTCAGGCGAGTGAGACGTCTAATTGAACTGGACCAACTTGGGGCTGATCTGCTCATCTTTGGAACCTTCCAACTGGCTCAGCTTCTGACATTATTAATTAAGGTATAAGATGCCCCAAGCAATTCATATTTTTTAAAGTAGGCCTAAATAATAATCCAATAATAAATTTGTATTACTACTATTATTATTATTATTAATAATCCTAAGGGCATAAGTTTTCAAGTTTCTAATTTTGTTCCAGATACACATTTATTAAATTCATATTTAATGGTATATTAGTTTTGTTAAATAATAGTATAAATAATCTAAATACATTTTAAGTCAGTAATAATGATTTGAACTTTGAATACGTAATGTAAATCTTTAATGCAAAATGTTTACAAACATATTGAAGTTTGTTTTATGTTTTCCTTTTCCAATAAGGCTTTTATAAACATAATACGATAATAACTATTTATGGTTACTAAGCAATAGATTATAATTATATTAAAATGTATTAAAATTAATTATACCCAATTACAAATAAATATTTATTTTTTATTTTTGTCTAACTAATACTAATCTAATTTTTTTAAAGTCTATATTAATATAAATTATTTGAACTGTGAATATGTTGTATAAATTTTTAATGGAAAAAGTTAATTTAAAATCTGTACAGACTTTGTTTGTTTACGTTTCTTGCAATGAGTCATTACTAACATAAATACGATGATAAATATTTGTGGATACCAAACAATAGATTGCATTGATATTAACTTGTATTAAAATTATATTATGCCCAGTAAATAAATGTTTGTTTTATTTTAATCTAGCTAATACAAATAATCTAACTAAATGGTAAGTCTGTTTTAATTATTTGAACTATGATTATGTCATGTAAATCTTTAATGGAAACATTTTATTTAAGGTTTGTGCAGACTTAAATCAGACTAAAATTGAAATTTGTTTTTTCTTACATAAGTAATTATGTAGTCATATTATTATAATGGTTTGTAAATTTCAGCAAGATAGCCTATTCCTACAAAAAAACAAAATCGCACACTTTTTCACATAAAGCTACATAAAAATGGTCACAAGAAAAAAAAGTTATTATAATTATATATTTTTGTAATCAGGAATAAATTTGAAACAACCTGTACATTTACACTTTTGTAGTAGCATTGACCGGTTTTGAGTTAGACAACGGAATGTTTAGGAAATTTTTGGGAAAATTAGAAAAACTTTTAAGTTTTTTTTTACCAAAAATTATTTTTCAAAAAAACGTGCAATAAAATATATTATTTTGTTGCCCATATCTTTTTGAACAAATTGACATATAGATGATTCAATTCGGACTATTAGTTATGAAATGGCAAGGGTTTTAACAAACGCCTGCAAATGACCTAAAATAGGCCCGGCATTTTAGGAGGGCACTATTGGCACTTCTAGGGTTAAATTTCAAATTTCATAACATTTTATTAAAAAAAAATAAATAAAATAATAAACTTAAAATGAAGAATAGGTTGGATTTTTCTACTATTTTCTTAAAGTTAGTGTGGAAATGATATGTTTTATAGATTATGTTATGTTATATGTATGTTTGAACAAGTATGTATGTAAAGATACGACCTGTGTGTATGGTTTTTTTGTAATATTGTATTGGTATGAATTATATAAGTACTGGCTTGCAAAGCAAATATGTGAGGCACTGGCCGAAGGAACTGCGACAGAGTTGCTTGAGACCCAGGAAACACAACACCCAGGCTACAGCTACGCAGTCATCATCGGTGCAAAATGAATGTTCCAGCAACACAGATGCAGTGACACAGTGCAATGAAACTGACTCTACTGCCGGCAATACCTGTACCGGTACAACAGACAGACCTCCGAGCCTGGGGCACACTGCAGCGGGGGAGGAGGAGAGTAACTCCGCGGGAAACGGCTTGCTTGCATATCTAGCTCGACCACCGTAGAAAATAGTTTTAGGTTAGGTAAACATCTAGATAATTTAAATAATGATGACTGAAGCTGTAGTTCAAATAAGTCTGGTAGCGAGATGTGGGTGAATGTTTTACATCTTAACACGCAATCACTCAGAAATAAATTAAATGAATTATCAGTTGTTTTAGAAGAATCTGATTGTGATATTGTTTTAATTAATGAACACTGGCTCCTTAATGATGAGGTAAAGTTATACATTCCAATAAGTTATCAGCTAGCTGCAGCATATTGCAGGGACCAGCCTTATGGAGGTTCCTTCATTTTAGTTAAGCAACACATAACTTTTGAAGTAATTGACATCTCACATCTGTCCTCTGCCAGGCTTACGGAAGCTGCTTGTATTTATGTAAAAAGTCTTAATGTTGTATTTATTTCTATGTATAGAGCTCCAGGTACCGATAGCAATACATTCCTTAGTCATTTGGAATGCCTTTTGAATTTTGTTAGTAATAGGAAACCTAAAAGTTTTACTGTTCTTGGTGCTGATTTCAATATTGATTTCTTGGACGATAAAAGTATAGAAACAATAGCACTTATTAATTTATTAAAAGCTTCTAACTTATACCATGTAAATAGTACCCCTACAAGACAAAATCGAGTACTTGACAACATTGTTACAAATATAGACAGAAATTGTTATGACAGCAGTCTGTGGAATTATCAGATCTCAGATCATAAAATAATTAGCTTTAAGTTTTGTGTAACTTCACTGACTTCTCAGATAAAATATATTTCTTTTAGGAAAGCTAAAAATAGTGATTTAAATTTGTTTGTTCAACACTTGTTGCAGTTTGACTGGCATGCTCTTCACCAAATTAACGATGCTAATGTTGCTTTCAAATTCTTCATAGATAGTCTTAAAATTTTATTTTATTTTTTTCTGTCCAAGAGTTCAAAAATCTATTAAGGTCCAAACTCATAAGAAAACTGTTAACTCGAAATGGTTCGATGATTCCTGTCATAAAATGAGAAATATTGTTAATACATTAAGGGATGAATTAAAAATACCTACCTACAAGGATAATGCTGCTCTAAGAAATTGTTATTACACACAAAGGAGAATGTACAGGGAAAAAATCAAACAAAGATAAAATCTAATGACGAATTTATTAATAAAGCTAGTAATAAGTGCTTAGCGGTCTGGAAAGTGATCAAATCAGAAACAGATAGCCATTTTAAAAAAGAAAATGAATTGCCATTGATAACATCAGAACAATTCAATAATCATTACATTAGTATTGGTAAAAATGTACTTTAGAAATATCAATCAATGAGTGGCACTAGTAAAGGTTATGACAAGTTCCTTAAACCAATGCTAAAGGTTCACCTGTAAATTTTCACTGGAAAGAGGTCCATGAACAACAAGTGCTTGCTTTAAAGTTAAAGCTTTAAAGCCATCTAACTGTGAGGATATTTTTGGGTTTTCTTATAAAGTATTAAAACTAATTGTACCTTTCATAATCAAACCTTTAACTTATGTAATTAACCTTAGTTTATCATTCTCACATTTTCCAGTTTGCTTGAAAACATCAAAGAGTATACCATTGTTTAAGAAGGGTGATAGAGCTTGTATGGATAATTATAGAACAATAACAATTGTATCAGTGTTTTCTAAGATATTAGAGACATGTGTTAAGGAGCAGCTTTTGGAATTTCTAGATTCAAATAACACCTTTTCAAGTAGCCAGTATGGGTTTCGGCCAGGTTTCTCTACTGTTGGAGCATTGGATAGGGTTTTCTCTCAAATTCTTTTGGGGTTTGAGGCTCAAGAGTGTTTGGGCATGACTCTGTTGGACCTCAGCAAGGCCTTTGACAGTATTTCACACGAAATTTTGCTAAATAAATTAGAATATTATGGAATCTGCAATGAGCAATTAAATTTCTTCAAAACACACATACTTATGCGGTAGATTACATATGTTTTGTGTTGGTGATAAATATTCATCTCGCCAAGAGGTTCTTGCTGGGGTCCCCCAGGGTTCCGTCCTTGGTCCTCTTTTGTTTATCTTGTATGTAAATGATTTGCCAATAAATTTGGACTGTACAACCATTTTATATGCTGACGGTACCTCTTTAATAATAAAAGACAACTGTTTGGCTAATGTCCTAACCCACACTAATAGGGTAGTTAATACTGCTAATGAATGGTTTGAATCAAATCTTTTAAAGATCAATGAAAGTAAGACTGAACATATACTATATACATTAAGACATTTTGAAATAGAGGACGATACATCCAGGGCAGTCAAACTTTTGGGTGTGCATTTAGATCAAAAACTTGTATGGAATGAGCACACTAATAATTTGGTATCCAAACTATCCAGAGTGTGCTTTTACTGAGGAAATTAAAGAGTTGTGTTAGTAATGACTTAATGAAAACTGCCTATTTTAGTTTTTTCCATTCTCATTTATTATATGCCAATATGTTATGGGGTAACAGTGTGGGTGCTGATAAAATATTTAGATGGCAGAAAAGAGCACTAAGAATTATGTTTGGATTAGGTTACAGGGAAATTTGCAAAGAGTATTTTAAAAGCTATAATATAATGACTGTTCCTTGTATTTATATTTTTCAAAATTTAATGTTTGTTAGAGAAAATATTGTAAATTTTATTGACTTTACAAATGTACACAATTATCATACCAGGCATGCCAAAGATTTAGTTTTACCAGTCATAAGATTGGGTAAGTATGCTAAGAGTCATAAGTATTTGCAAATAAAACTCTTTAACAAATTACCAGCGGTATTGAGATTGTTATGCATTAGGGAATTTAAAGCTAAAGTTTCGAAAGAGCTGCTAACACAAGCATTCTTTTCTGTAGAGGAATTCTTAAACTCATAGACAAAAACAAAATACCGGTATCTTAATATATTTCTCTGTTATTTAGATTTAAGTTTTCTGTGTATAAGCTATTAATTTATTTACTATTTATTTATAGATAGATGGCCAGATGTGTAAGGTATTGAAACATGTATTTATTGTTCTGACTTTGTCCAATCTGAAAAGAAAATGACAATAAAATGATTCTGATTCTGAAGTAGTACAGTTTTCAGATAACAATGTAGAGAGCTCTGAATTAAACAAGTTATTTGGAAAATGTGCACAAAGGAAACATTGTGGCGAAGTTTACTTCCCTTTAAAGACACACTTGTATTCAGGGATTAAAATTTATATTATTGTTTGTTTTAAGCCTGGGATTTTAAGACAAACGTTGTAGTCAGGAATAAGCTTATGTCAGATGACAAATCTGTAATGATTATTATGTTATTTAAAGAAAATTATGATAATATTAATTTTGTTAGTTGTAAACTTTATGAAAATTTAGGAAAATTAGTTGATTTTTTAATAGATACAAATAGAAATAATTTTACTGTTCTACATCAGAATATAAGAAGTTATAACAAAAATATTGTTGATTTATTAGTGACTATGCAGGGTATACAAATAAAATGTACATGTTTAATTCTAAGTGAAGTATGGCTCAGTGATGATAGTGATTTACAACACTTACAGGGGTACAATGTGTACCGGTCTTATAATAGTATCAATCAGTGTGACGGTCTTGTTGTCTACATAGATAACGGGTTGTCAGTGTCTTGCAGTCAGCTATTGTTGGGCGGAGTAGCCACAAGCTTATCTTTGACCTTCCATTGGGAGAACATTCCGTGTGAATTACTTGCCATTTATCACAGTCCGAGTACTAGTCTTTCTCATTTCGTAGACGGAATCTTAAACTATTGTCATAACGGTACTCGAAAATTACTGCATATTATGGCAGGTGACACAAATTGCAACATACTTAATGTTTTACAAAATTCACAAGAAGAGATGTCTTAAATGAAGCTGGAGTTTTTACTTGCATTGATAAGGCCACTAGACCATCAAGCAATATGTGTATAGATCACTTTTTTGTTAAATTTGACAGACATATTAATGTTTCTTCAGCAGTATTATGCACTTCTATTACTGATCACTACACAATTTTCCTAGAACTCTTAAGCCAAAGGATTAAACATAAAGAAAAAATAGACGGCACTTTAAGAAAATTAGATTGAAACTAAATTCGTGAAACATTAACACTTCAAGATTGGACTAACATAGTCAATGAAAATGATGTTAACCAATGTTCAAACATTTTTATCAGTAGACTGCAAGAAATCGTGCAAACATCTAAACAAGAACGGTATGTTTTCTTAAAAAACAATAAATTAAAACCCTGGATCACTTGTGGGTTGGTAATATCTATAAGTACCCGTGACAAACTAAGTAGAAAGTATAAAAAAGAACCATTCAATATCTAACTGCGTAACAGGTATATAGGTTACCGAAATATTTTAAATATTTAAATGTGTCACACAAAATCTGATTTCTAAAAAAATAAAATTAGTGAAGCAACTGGTGACGCTAGGGAAATTGTGGACTTTAGCCAATGAGGTTTCTGGTCGGTCTCTGGGTAAGGAAAGATTCCCCGTGGAAGCCTTCAGTGGATGCGGCGGCTCTGTCACACTTTTCACAATTAAGGATATTATTAATGAATTAATAAGTATTGGGCCTCTGTTGGTGAGCCTCTGTGATGTTTTCAAAATTGCTAAAGTGATCCCTATTCATAAATCTGGTTCAAAAGCATTATTAAGTAATTTTAGACCAATTTCCTTGTTAGTAACAATAAATAAAATATTGGAGAAATGTGTAAAAGCTATTCTCCGACTATCTCAATCAAAATAATATAATTTCAAAAATTCAATTTGGATTTAGTAACAATAAAAATATGTCCGACTCTTTTTTTGAAGTTACTTATCATATAGCAAATAATATACACAGTAAAAATAAAGTTAATAACATTTCTAGATTTAGCCAAAGCTTTTGATTCAATTAACAGGCAAAAACTACTATTAAAGTTAGAATGTATTGGTTTGAAGGGGAGAACCAAAGATTGGTTTACTAGTTATTTCCATAAACGGGAGCAATTTGTTAGAATGAATGGTGTGAGAGGTGATCAAATTAATGTAGATTATAAGTACCCTTGGCCATCTGCTTTTCCTAATCTACATAAACAATATCTCTCATGTCAAAATTAGAAGGAAATTATTCTTGTTTTGCTGATGACACGGCCTTATTATTGGCAGGGCGTACGAGGGATGAGGTATATTACCATGCATCCATATATGAATTTAAAAAATTGGTTTGATCACAATATTTTGTCGGTAAATCTAGCTAAAACCAAAATTCTACTTATATTGTTTTATATTCGAAATGATCCAGGTTCCAGGATGCTAAGGCTACATTCCTGCAGCGATTCACAGTCTGTGACATGCGGCTGTGGCATAATTGAGCGGGTGGATCATCACAAGTACTTAGGAGTCATTAATAACTATAAATTAAGCTGGGTGCCACATATCCAGTATGTTAAGCAAAAGCTACGTAAGTTAGTATATGCATTTAACCAGCTTGGTCGGATTCTCACTAAACTTATCATGTCAACAATAATTTTTATTTATACTATAAAGATTGCTGGGCCTTACAGGTTTTTTTAAAATCAAATTTACTAATGAGAGAATTTGCTGTTTAAATCAAAATTTACTAATTTAAATCAAAATTACTGTTCATAGAGAGTTGTAAGAAGGTTTGTCTTCTTATAATGTTAGGATAGTATTGACATGAAGTCTTTGCCTACGTCAATGGTTTGAAGATGTTTTCAATGGTTGTTACTAATCCTTATGACAGTAAAACTATTCTTATTCATTTATATACCGGGTGTTTCAAAATGAATAGCGGGGTTTTAGTGTGTTATAATATTTATTACATCAAACTTACAGCCACAAGGGATATATCAAATGAAAGAGAAACTCAAACAGTTTTGTTTGTTGGCATCAGTGCGGAATGTTTCCGCCGCAATCCGATAGAAAGCGCTAGTAGCAAAGATGGCGACTAAAGAACAGAAAGCGTTTTGTGTTTTACAGTTTGCAAAGACGGAATCTGTTGTTACTGTGCAACGTGCGGTCCGGATTAAGTTCGGTTGTGATCCTCCAGGTGATAACAATATTCGTAGATGGTATCATCAGTTTGAAGACACTGGCTGCCTTTGTAAAGGCAAGAGTACGGGACGACCAAGAACTAGTTGAGCAAGCGCGTAATTCGTTCACGCGTAGCCCTATGAAATCTGTTCGGAAGGCTAGTCGTGAATTAGCAATTCCTGTGACGACTGTTTGGAGAGTTTTGCGGCGACGCTTGCAACTACGTCCTTATCGTTTGCAGTTGTTACAGGCTCTGAAGCCTACTGACCATGTTTTACCGTGCCAACTTTGCTAACGACATGTTGTTGAATGACAATGAAAATTTTCTGGATCTTGTCGTATTCAGTGATGAATCGACCTTCCACTTAGTGGTCAAGTAAACACCCATAATGTTCGGATTTGGGGTTCAGAAAAACCCCGCATGATGGAACAAGTACAACGAGACTCCCCTAAATTGAATGTTTTTTGTGCCATATCCCGACAGAAAGTTTATGGTCCTTTCTTTTTTGGTGAAGCAACTGTAACTGGTCCCTCTTATCTGGATACTCTACAGCTATGGCTCTCCCCTCAACTGACACAGGATGAACCAGAGAACTTCGTCTTTCAGCAAGATGGTGCGCCGCCTCACTGGCATAACGAGGTACGCGATTGGCTTAACCTCACAGTACCCGACCGCTGGATTGGCCGTAAGGGGCCTAATGATGGCGCTTGTTATCCATGGCCTCCACGGTCACCCGACCTAACGCCGTGTGATTTCTATCTTTGGGGGTTTATTAAGGATCGAGTGTATGTGCCTCCAATGCCAGCCAACCTTCCCGAATTAAGGAACAGGATTGAAACAGCTGTTGCGGCAATTACTAATGAGACACTAACCAAAGTTTGGGAAGAACTCGCATATCGTCTTGACGTGTGCCGAGTAACGAATGGTGCTCACATTGAACACTTGTAGGCTATTATGTAAAACTGTTTGAGTTCCTCTTTTGTTTGATATATCACTTGTGGCTGTAAGTTTGATGTAATAAATATTATAACACTTTAAAACCCAGCTATTCATTTTGAAACACCCGGTATATTTCTGTCCAATACGAAATGCATTAATGTCTCCTTTCATTCATATTTTCTGTACATAATACTATTTCTTTGGAGCTTGTGGTTTGGTTTACATTTGGTACTTTGATTCATTCCTTAATAGCTATTTAGAAGAAACTTTTCAAATATTTTTCAGCTTCAATTTCTTTCTCTTATAGGTCTGTGTGATTTTCAATACCTAGCTATGGACCAACTTGATGGGAAGATGGAGTGTATTTATGACCAGCTTGTTCCCAAAGGCTTGCTGACACCTAACTGGTTCACTTCTCCAGCTCCATACTTTCTACCTCCGGCCACCTTCTCTCGAATGGACACTGTGCAGGTACAAACAGTGATTGTTCAAGCATTGTTCATTAAATGGGGTCTAATTTTTCATGATTGTATTAATTTTGTAGCAAAGAGTCACAATCAAACTGTCCTTCTATATTGACATATAACTAACCAATTTCTTTGATGAATCTTTCTTTATCAAAAAAGAAATTTTGATTTAGTCAGTATCTTCTGTACATGAAAGTTTTAAATGAAGTATAATTGTGTCCTATTGCCAGAACAAATAATTTGTGTAGATAAGATAGTTTAAATAAATGTATAGCTAAACTCAAAATCACTTATTGAATGTCTTAAATCAGTAATCTTGCACTTCAATATGGAAACTTCCCAACGCCAAATCAACGTGACAATATCACTGGGTCCATGTGAAGTAAGTCCATGTCGGCACTGGTGGTGCAGTGCTGTCACCCTGCTACTTGGGGACAAAGTGTTGAGGAGATTGTAGACGATAGGATCTAAACTCGGTCCTCTTAATACCAACATGGTGTCTGCTCAATGGTTGCCATTGACGGACACTACTAGAGAAGTCTGGGGTGTCCATGTTGGATGGTAGTCAGGGTTCAGATGTAGAATAGAGAAGAAAACTGAGTGTCAGTTAGCTGAAAATCAGACCAACACTACATGGTTCGAATTCCACGTAAAACTGTAGGTCCCTTAATTGCCCTGGCTATTGGGCTATTAATAAATAGCTTTTTCTTAGGAGCAGTTTACCTTACTTAGTAACAATGACTACACTCGTTCATCTACACTCAATCACACTCATTTCGCCCGTATTTTGACGATATGCAACTTACTAATGAATAATGAATAAAGTCCTTTGTTCAACATAATAGAAACTGCCAAACTAGATGACCCAAATAATTAAGTCTTATTTTCCTGTAAAAATTCATTATGATGGTATAAGAATACGTGTTAAAACACAATAATTTTTTGTGTGTTAAAATTGCTCCAAAATTACTTCTAAGGACTCTTTTTTTTAAATTTTTTTAGGGACAGACTACCCTTTCTTCTAAAAGTATTTTATAACCAAACCCCACCCAAGGTTAGAGACCACCTTAGAGCATGGAGGCGTCAGCATGATGCCATCCAAGACCTTCCTGTGCAAACCATTCCTCCATCAGAGCCGTCAGTCGGTGACGATCAATAGGAAGGTCCTAGGATGCCACGAATTTGTTCTTCAGCTGGATATTCTGGTGATAGACGAGAGGAGATAGCGTGTGTTAATCGTTGATGTAGCCATCCCTTTTGAAAATCGCTACGATGTGAGGAGGGGAAAGAAGGAGAAGTACTCTGGGATGGCTGATGAGCTGAATGCCTTTGTAGTTGGGTCATGGGACCTCCGCAACAAAGCCATCCTCAGACGACTGAAGATACCTGAGCAGTATGTTATAGTCATGATGTGGTTGATGATCTCGGAAACAATCAAATGGGAGATGTCTGTCAGCCACGACACTGGCCACCGACTATGGGAGTATTTATCCGCCATCCCCACAGTTAGGACGATGCTCTTCTTATCAACAATGTACAGAAGGGAGGAATGAGAGAGTAACATGTATGGCATAATAATTAATGGAGATTACCTAAGTAAAAAGATTACTGTTAGGATTTTACACTTCTTTTAATAATTACTAGCACAGTACCCGTCCTTCTTACGGAGTTAACGTTGATTTATATTGTGCTTATTGCATTCAGTAATACAAAACATGTACCTACTGGCATCTGTATAATGCAAAAGTGCGTTATGGTCACGGTAACCCTAGGAAAGAAGACGGTAGGTATCACATGCATCTTTTATGACGTCACATGGGCGAAATAGCAATAACAAACACATAAATACTGATCTAATTCCTGTATAGAGGTGGGGCAAAAACAACGCAACATTTATTACACAACCATTGTCGGGCGACAACTGCAGTTGTTCGCAAAACGTTGTGTGTTTAACCGGTTGTGTACAACTGTCTAGTCTCCAAGACGCCAATCCGAAACCATGGGCATCCTAGTAGTTGAGTTGTCAGTTGTTGAAAAGTCGTTCAAGTTGTATCCTGTCTGTCTAGCCTATAGCCACATGCGCCTGTCAAAGTCTAGTTTTAGCAGTTGTCTGTTGTTCTGGGATGTTATACGATTTTTATTTATGTGTTGCATGTTATTATATTATTGTTTTTTGTAAATAGTATTAATTGTTTTAATTAAGGCGAATTATTGTAATATTTAAGTCCTACGCCAATTATTGTTTTTCTGATCAAAATAAGCAGCAAACGCACTAAACTTCACAGTGCGATGTGGAAACTTTTTTAACAATACAGATCCAACTACAGGAATTCTGTAGTTTACAATTCCAGCTGATGTGGTAAATAACTTGCCTTATCGACAATCTACTATCCATGTGACTGGTAGATTTAGTTACCAGTGTTTTTATTGAATAATCAAACAAGGTGATTTTCGCCTATGTGACATCACAGTTTACTGCGCGTGCCTCATCGTGATACCTACTGTCTTTTCTAGTTACCATGGTTGTGGGTAGGTTTTGGTATAGTATTTACTTCAGAACTATGTAAGTTGTTTATTTATTCCAACAGCTGATTAATTAAAGTACAATAAACAATTAATTGTCAAATTGGTATTGCCATAGGGGTTGCATCTATATTTCTTAGAACCCCTGAGGTGGTTTCCTGATGGAATTCCAAAATAAATATTGGCTTATGTGTTAACCAGAGACCCAAAGAATGTCCATACAAAATTTCAGATGAATGGGTGCAGTAGTTTTTGCGTGATTGATTAAAACACACACAGGCACCATTAGATTAAAACACACACAGACACCATTAGATTAAAACACACACAGGCACCATTAGATAAAACACACACAGGCACCATTAGATTAAAACACACACAGGCACCATTAGATTAAAACACACACAGGCACCATTAGATTAAAAACACACACAGGCACCATTAGATTAAAACACACACAGGCACCATTAGATTTTATATAATAGTAAGATCATTTGGATTCTTTTAAACCAAATGACCAATATTTTACTAGAATTTTAAATTGTTTGCTTATTTATAGATTTCATAATAATGTTAATTATCGTTATTTGATGTTTGTTGCTATGTTTTAGTTAGTTAATTCAGCATGGCTTGCCACATATGATTTATATGTTATTGTTCAGTTTAAGATTTCATTGTTCATATTTTTATTTATGAAAGTGTTATGGTGGGTGGAAAAGTGATTACTTTTGGTGATATTTATTATATGTATTAATTTAAAATAAAAGAACAGTTAACGGGTTGGACAATTACAAATTAATTATTAAATTACTTTCAATTAAAGGGGCTAATCAATTGCAAACCCCCCCTGTTTGAAATATGGGTAAAAATTGTAAAGAGTCATTTCTTGTTATGATGTATTTGCTAATAAAAAGTTTTCGATCTTTTTTTAAAGTATATTCAAATCAAGTTGAGTTAAAACAAATTTTTTTAATGGTTAATTTTATATTTCCATTATGTAACTGTTTTAGAACTACCAATATCGACAAGAGAGTATTGACCATAACCCAAGGTGTACAGCCTTATCACATCGGTCGAACCAGACGTCGGCGGTCAGGCCATGCTATCTTTGTGACATTTAACACATCAACAATCCCTCTGAAACCCAGACCTACAGCTCTCGAGACTGCTAGACATCAAGTTCCTGGCGGGAGATCACCTAGCTAAAATGAAGGAAGTAAGAGTTTGAGAATGTTATAGTTTTCTTTCCAATTTAAAGAAAAATTTGTAAATCAGCTAAATAATAATAATAATGCTAACTTCAGCAACTCAAGTGGGGATATCAAATAAAAGATAGTCTTCTCATAAATCTGATTTCTTTTATGAAAATTGTCTTTTTTAAATTTGAACAACAAATTTTTAAGTTAATACGTTAGCTGCCATCCTAAATATGAGTATTTTTGCTCTAAATTGCTAAATATTTTTATGCAAATGATTAAAAACAAAGATGAATTATTTTTACTGTACTACCATTTCTGAGTATAAAAATTGTACATACATAGGCATTATATATAAATAAATATGTCGGGGAATTGGCCCTACACAGTTTTATTAGTAGCACATAAAAAACAGTCGGGCATATCGGCCTGACACATTTTGAGGATAAATTTGTTATCCTGGTTTGACTACACTGACTGCATGATGAAAACAATCTAGTATTCAATATGTATTACGTTATTTCAATACCAAAATTCACTAAATAAGTCTGTCAGACCTATACTCGCCAACAACTTGCCCGTAGAACCTTGCCAACATTTGTAACTATTTGTACAACTATTAGTTGCAACTTTGAAATTTGCTCTGTAAATAGTATTATGCTTGCAGTACAATAAAGAGTGATCAGTTTCTTTAAGAAGACAGGACCAGTCGAGTAACAATAAAATAATCAAAAGGTTGCTGAGCAATAATGTCGGGCATAGTGGCCCCGAGACAAAGAGCCGTCGGAGCGTACTGGACTCACTTGGCAGCTTAAGTTTTAATAGACCTAAAATCTCAATTAATTGTTATGGGACCAATATTTGTTGGCATAACCTTTTTTAAAATGAGACTTGTTTTATAGTGGCACTATTCTATGTGCATATATATTTGTACTAATGTAAATAGTGAGAATTTGATTTATGAATAATGTGTTTTGTTCATAAGAAAAAAAATCCTTACATAGGTTTTTAAATGCATACAATTCATTCCCGGAAAAAATAAAATAAATTCAGAGTCAAGGGTATCTTCAAACAATTACTTAAAAAATTACCTTACTACTCTTCCTTTTTATTTTTTTGGAATAGTTTTCTAGAGGGCTAGAGTAAATTCAGTAAGTATAGTTTTGTAAAGCTTATTTTAGGAATATTGTTTTTTATAAAATTTAAATCAATACAATTACATAAGACAATCTATGCAAAGTTATGACACTATTCAGTCAGTATTTTACAATGATTTTGAGAACAGATAAACTGATTCAAATTCTTAATATTTTCTTACATGAAATCCACAATTTTTAGTATACATCAATTGATTGTATGCATAAACCATTTGGTTGTAGCTTTTCCAAAAACGGCCAGTTTGGTCAAAAGTTGCTCTGATGTGTATAACTGGATTCACCTTCGAGCAAATGAAGTTCTTGCTGCCATCTGTGGCGTATTATTTTGTCACAGGCCCCTTCCGCATCATGTGGGTCAGGTTTGGCTATGACCCGCGGAAAATTACTTGTTGCTCCGTAATTTACCAGTCATTTGACTATCGTATCAGGATCCAAGGGTAGGTAATTATAATACATCTAAATGGTTTGTCAAGATATGTTCAATAATTGTTGACATAAACTATAGTTCTACAAATATGTTAAATTTGTAATGTAATTGTTGTGAAACTCAGTTTTAAAGTATGGTAGGTTTTAAGATTTGACATTTTGTTTTAAAAATAGATAATAAACTAAAAAAATCAATATTCAGTAATTATTAAAATTTTACTCCTACATTATAATAAGAATTAATCTATTGGAGGGATAGGACATCCAGCAAACATACCTTAGAATACAAGTCCACTAACATCCCAGAGTAGTAGTAAACAAATACAAAAGAAACACAATATACACAAATGTTGTGTACCACTGGCACTTTCTTCACTGGTGTCTATCTCGTTTCCTCTATAAAAAGTCTAATAAACAGTATTTACAGCTTCGTTGTCCTTTGTGAAAATGTGCAGGTTCCTTCTGCTTGAAATACGTGAGCGCAAAAGTGTGTTGTGGTTAGGTTTGGTACGGTATTTACTTCAGAACTATGTAAGTTGTTTGTATATTCCAACAGCTGATTAATGACACTATTATAAACAATTGCCCTGGTGGAATTTCAAAATGAGGGTAGGCCTATGTGTTAACCAGAGACCTAAGAATGTTCATGCAAAATTTCAGCTGAATGGATCCAGTAGTTTTTGCGTGATTGAGTAACACACAGACAGACACCATTACATTTTTATATAAGATTCTTGATTCTGAAGAAATTGTTGTAGTCTCCCTTTAAAGTCCTTATTTTCTTTTTTATTGTGTCTAATGGTAGTTCGTTGTTTAGTTTACTATCCATAACAAAAGGACTCTGTTATAACTTATACAGCCTACTGCAAGAAATATTTCATTTTGATAAGTTCTTGTATTATAAGAGTGGATGTACTCCTTACATTCATTTTGTTTTGATTTTACAAGAGCTGAGTCTGTAAAATGTACAGGGAAAGAAGGTTAAAATTTGCCATTCTTTAATAAGGCCTCTACATTATCTTTAGTTCCTGCTTTTGCCACTACACTTAAAGCTTCCTTTTGTGCCAAGAAGATGGCGTGTGCATGAGGAGTACTGACTCAGACAATAAGGCTATAAGAACTGTGTGCCTGGAAAAGGCTAAAATAAGCTTGCAAATGCTCTGTTAAGTTCTCCATTTAAACGCCGAAGTAAACGGCAAATGAGATGCAGCACATATGTTCATTTATGTTTTCCAGATTTCTTAAAATTAAATAGTTCAGTTAAGTATCAAAGTAATCAGATGTGACTTACTGAGCGTACCCAGTATGAACTTAATAAGGGTTTATTGCACAATAGGCCTGAGGGATCTGCACATTAGTGCAGTTGACAGATTTCTACACCGGATGTACACTCTGGGTTGCATTTAAGTATAAATGGATATTTGACTGGCTGTCCAAACAGAAAATTGTTTATACAGGTAATTAAATAACAATAATAATTCTTTGTTGTTGAAAGGGTAATTATTTTATTGACATTGTCAATCATACAGCAGATAATTAAGCCTTGTCATAGATCCTTATCAATAAAAACTAAACTAAAAGTCAACTCTGTAATCAAGTGATTGAGTCAATGAACTAACATAAGGTTATGAATTGAGTATACTATTTACTATGAAAATGCAGCAGTTGACAGTCTTTTGCTCAATTTTTTCAGATCCTCAACCTGGTACAAGTGAAGAATTGGAAGAAACAAAAGGTGATGAGGACAAGTACAATGAAGAAAATTACGATGAAGATGATGATGACAACTGGGAAGATTATGAATGAATTTACCTTTTAGCTATAAATATATTCCATTATTTTTATAATTATTGTATGCTTATCCTTCTGTCACTCGCGCTGTTGTAAAAAGTACAACGGTCGTCGGTTTTTGTTGTTTCTAAGTTTAGCCTTCACGGAAAGATACTCCACAAGCGAGGTATTCCTTCTTCCCCCCCTCCCCTACCCTTATACCATCAGACAACGACAGATTCAAGGTCAACCAGTTTGCAGCTGGCTTTGAAGCAGTGCGCGTCGTGCTTGTTGTACTTTTTACAACGCTCGAGTGTTCTCGTAGTTAGATTTCGTATTTATTTTTTTAATATATTTAGTTATGTGATAGTGATTTTTAACAATTAAACATTACTTATTATAATTAGACATGTCGGACAATCTTCGTCCAAGTGAAGTTGACCGTATACTGTTAGAAAGTTCGGATGATGATGGAGATATCGATGTTTTTCAAGATGGAAATGCGGATTTTGACAGTGACGAGGTTATTGAGTACAACGATTTTTCCGATATCAGTGAGGTTGAAGCTGCAGAAGAGGATTTTGAAGAGGTTTTGGATGACCAGGAATTTGTTCTTGGTAAGGATGGAGAGACTATTTGGTGTACTAAGCCCGTTGCACACATTAGTAAGACTAAAAACCGTAACATTGTGAAGAAACTACCTGGGCCAAAACAGATAGCTAAAAATGTAAGTAATGAAGTAGATGCTTTTTTGAAACTGATTTCGATTGAAATTATTGATGAGATTTTAAACTATACTAATTTGTATATAACGTCTATTACAAACAATTTTGCAAGACCAAGAGATTGTTTACCATCAAACAGGGCAGAAATAATGGCTTTGTTTGGAGTGCTTTATCTAATAGGGACAAAGAAAAGTGCTCATGCTAATGTAACTGAACTTTGGGCCAAAGATGGAACTGGAATTCCAATCATTCGAGCCGCGATGAGCTATAATCGTTTTTTGTTTTTACTACGATGCATTCGCTTCGACGACAAGGCTACTCGAAATCAACGGAAAGAATTTGACAAGCTTGCACCCTTTAGGACTATTTTAGACTTATTTGCTAAGAACTGCATTGATTGTTATAATACAAGTGAATTCGTAACAATAGACGAAATGTTACATCGTTTTAGAGGTAGGTGCTCGTTTGTTCAGTACATGCCAGCCAAACCGGCAAATCAAACTTTTTCTATCTAACCTTACATTTATTTCATCAAGTTTAGAGTTTATTTTATTGGTTATGTTTACCAGCAAATCTAACCTCACATTAGTTTCCTCCTTTAGCTTTAAGTTACTGTCATTTGCCTCTTTCATTTTAGCATTTATCTCACCTAACTTAACATTAATCTCCTCTAGTTTAGTGTTAGTGTCATTATTTGCTTCTATCAGCACATCTGATTTATTTGATAGTAGCTTATCTTCAGCATTATTTATTTTTTATAGGTTCTTGCCTATCTTTATTCTCTACTTCATTTATTTCATTTATTACATTATCCTCCTTTGTTTCACTATCTTTATTAACATCTACTTTTACCTCTTTTATCTGTTTGTCTAACTTACTTTCAAGTTGATCTATTCTCTTATTTATATCTTTCTTAAGCTCATCTAGTTTCACATTACTTTCCCTATTCATCTCTACCATATCAGTATTAATCTTGTCAAATTTAGTATTCATACTTTCATTTATACTATTTAGTTTAGTTTCTAAGGTGTCATATTTAGTATTATTTTCTTCATTTATTTTTACTAAATTATCATATTTAGTGTTCATGTTTCCTAGCATCTCAACTATGTGTGCTAATGTATTTTCCATACTCGATTCTGGCCTAGCTTCATCAGTTTTGTTTTTGTTCAGATTTACCTCCCTAATGACACTCAGAGAGGTATCCGAGTCGTCGGAGTCCACCTGTGTGTCCTCCACAGTGTCTATATTTGACATGATTATTTTGCAAAGTTTAATGAAGTACAAGATATTATTTTATATAATTCTTTCTTTTAAATTTTGAGTTTAAATCAGATATATTACAATGTATTTAATTCCTTATTCGTATTATATAGCCTAGCCTATAACACTTTTCAATTATTTGATTCAATCAATCAATTGAACTAAATGAAAATTATTTTAGTTCATTATTCTTTACTAATTGTTGACAAATTATTATGATTCTTTATTTTAAATATTTTTTGAATAGATTAAAATCTAATACTTATACTACATCGTCTCACGTTGTCAGCGCCATTCTGTAACCTTGTGCCTTTAAGAGGTTACCTTTATTTAATATTTTCAATTAATCAGTAAAATTAATTGAAGTTGAATTATTAATTTTCAACAATTGATTACCTAATTTGATTAGAAATCTATAGTGTGCTACCTTGATGAGGTTATTGCATCACATTGATTTATTTTTCTTTTATTATTTAAAGATAAAAGTGACAAAACTTTGATTTATTTTAATTTAGATTCAGAGCATGATTTTCAATTCTTTCTCAGGGTCGTGTTAGGAGGTAAATCGGTGAGACGATATAGTATAATGAAACAAAATAATTGCTTTTTACAAAATGATTTTTTATTACATATTATTAAAATTTAAAATCTTTACTCAATTCACTCAAAATCTGACAATAGCAATTCAAAGATTCTAATCTATTTCATTTAGTGAAATTATATTAACATATTTTTCTTAAGTTAACTGTAGACTTAAACTTATCTGGATAAATTTGTAGCTGAGTCCAAGTTATTTGCTGTTGCACGATTTTTTATTTAATTTAAAGAACTACTTGATTAAAAACGCACAATTTAAAGACTTTTAGTTTAAAACTTGTTTTAACTTATTTAAAAATATTGGTAAATGTGACTTTATTAGTTCAATTGCCCACGCGGTCTATAAGGGCCGAACTACCGACACATGTTGATGGTCTTCTGATCTAAGATGGACTGGGTGAGAAGCGTCTCTCCATCAAGGGACTCAATTTTTACCCCTACTTCTTCTTCCGGCATTATTCCCCTCTGGGTTCAAGACTATCGGTCCTTCCGGTTTTGCCACGAGGTAGCAAACCCATATCGTATACTGTTCTCCCCGTACTGTGCTGCACTCTACGGGCATTTTTGGAATTACATGTTCCGTTTTGATTGGTTCCCTTCGGGAACTGACTTTTGCGTCTTTCTACTGCGCTAGATCCGGGGTGTGGCCTATGGAACATTCTAGTCGACTCATCGAGTCCTGTCTCACGCCAGCTTCGTTTTATCTTTGTTGACTGTTATTTCTGAGACATTCCCATATGTTTTGATACTTCTTGGAACAAGCCCACCCATCCTGTTTCGAACAAAGGGTTTTGTTTGAGGGGACCTATTTCTGTCTCCACGTCTACCCAACTGGCGTCTTTCTCACGACAATTCTCTAACATAATTTTGACCTTCCTTATTTCTTCAAATTAAATATATCCTTTTCCTTATATACAATAATTTTATTATTTATTTATTTTAATTAATTTACCTATCAATTTGGTGGACCTGTTACATGGCAGACAACCCCCAGGACCATATGAAGCATCAAACAGTGGACTTGACATTGTAAAGCGGCTCGTAAAACCAATTGAAAACTCCAATAAAAATATAACAACAGACAATTGGTATACAAGCATTCCTTTGGCTGACTATTTACTAGAAAAAGGGCTAACGTTGGTTGGCACACTAAAGAAAAACAAAGCAGCGATACCTCCATCATTTTTGCCAAACAAAAGTAAAGACGTTGGAAGTGCTATGTACGGATTTCAGTTTGACAAAACCTTAGTGTCTTACGTGACCAAGCGAAACAAAGGTGTTATACTGTTATCCACAATGCATGACTCTGCTGTTACAGATGATGACACTGGTAAGCCAGAAATAATTATAGATTATAATAAGACTAAGGGTGGAGTTGACACATGTGACAAAATGTGTGCTGCTTACTCAGTATCAAGAATCACAAGGCGCTGGCCACTTGCACTCTTTTTCATATTTATGAACATAGCTTCGATCAATGCCAGGGTGATTTTAAATTTTAACATCAAGGGTGAACTTCCTCCCAGAAGAAAAGTCTTCCAAAAAAATCTCGCTTTGAATTTGATGAAAGAGCATTTGGAGTCAAGAGCTCAAATAAAGTCACTTCCTATTGACCTGTACACTTTCTTGGCAAAACACAGAAGACAATTAGAAGAAGAGGATGTTGCTAAGCAGCCAGCAAAGAAAAAGGGTACCTGCTGGTTGTGTGGACGGAAGAAAAATTCCTCAGCGACCATGAAGTGCAATTTGTGTACACGCTTTGTATGCAAACAACACTCAGAAAAACAGACTGTTTGCGTACAATGTAAACAAGGAAGCACTGATGAAGAATATAGCAATTCTGAGTAATCATATTCAAAAACACCATTCAATTTTAGCAGTGTTTTATATGTAAAATTACATTTTTTGTATTTAGTATTTTATATGTATAATTACATTTTTATAATACATTAATAAATTGTTTTCATTTTACCTAAAAAAATTTGATGCAAAAAATAATTTTGTATTAATTTAGAGCCAATAAAAACTTAATTTGAAAGTATAGAACAAGTATTAAAACATTTAAGATGATAAAACTTACTTAATACATATGTTGTACAAAATACAACACGCGAGTACTGGCGTTATGCAAATGAGCGTGAGTACCGAAAGGTTAAACCAGATCCCAACAGTATATTTAAGTCTTTACATAAGTATGTATATCTTTTGAGAAGGATCAGCTGATAACCACCGGCTGTTCATTTGTCATTGGGCTATTAATTAATGACATTTTCTAAGAAATAGTCGGCCTTAGTTTGTAACAATGACTACATTTGCTCATCTACATTCATCACACTCATTCTAAATCCATATTCGCCCATATCTTGACGATCGGCGTCTTATGAATAAATAAAAAAATAAATATGCTGTTTTATTAGCCATCATGATCAACAGAAATATTCCTTTCATAGTAGCATTGCAGTTATTTATATTGCTTACAAAATTACATATTCCAAAATTCGTAGAATCGTTTATTCTTTATGGGAAAACATATTGGGTTCAGGACCTTTCCCAAGAACATAAAAAACTTCTGTGGTGAATTCAGGACGAAGCCACGTAAAATTGTATTTTATATATAATACAAACTACTAAAATAACTATCTGTAAGTCCTATAGATTTAAAATCGTTGCTTGATAGTGCTCTATAATTATAAATATGTATATAAATAGTTGCCGAACAAATCAATTGATTGTTGTTTTTAAACATAAAGAAATTTACTCAACATAGATTAAGTTCACTTCTTTCCCCAAAATATCTGCTTGTTGAAATATATGAGTGAAATTGGTGTATTTTCTGGATATTCCCCATCAGTCAAGCAGACAGGTCATTTTACATGTTGTACCTGAAATTATTAATTTTACTGTAAATCGGGGCTCTAATTTAATAAAGTATGTACTGAATTGTAGAGCAAAATCTTAGAAATCAAGTATTATACAACACTTTTTATTAATTAAATGGCATTTTCAATGTTACATACGCGATTTATTATAACAAACTAATTGTTGTTCATACAGTTATCAAATAGTCATTTGCCTGTGTGGTTACGCATTAAAACAACTATTCACTATATATTTGTTTAACTACAATATCAAATAACCATCAACTAAGTTGTACCCTTGATTTTTAGTTATGATATCTTATAATTGTATTTTAGGTTAAGTTATAGGGCACTATTAATATATTGTAGGATTAAGTTACAGGGTATGTCAGGAATCATAAAATATCTACAGTATTTTTGGTAGGTATTAAAACACCTAAACGTTAAAATAACAAGGACTTTATTTTAATCATACAAATATATATATAATACTTGAATGAGATAAGAAAAAAAACTGTACAGACCCTCCTACTAAAATATAAGTGTTTACATCTGTGGTAAAAGTTCAATAGGAGTGGCAAATTTAAAGTCTTCTGGAAATAATTTCACTGCATGAGGGTACATTAGCTTGTAGGATTGCCTGATAGTGACATCCGCCACTCCAGCAATATCGCCTATCTCCTTCTGGCACTTCTTGTCTTCTGATGCCTGCACACAATAATTATAACTGTTACAAGAGTTGCTGGTGCTAATTTAAATATTTTCTTTTCCTTTGAGTTTAGTACTAGATTTGTTCTTTATATGAATTTTTTTTACTAGGCGCTCTTTCTTTATTAGCATTTTTTCCATGACTCTAAAATTATGTCTGACAGTAATATTGTTTTAGAAGTATAAGAAAGGTGTTTCAAGTAATACCCATCAGTAAGCACAAACCTGTGAAGCCATGTATATAGCAGCGGCCGCCACAGAGATGGGCGAGCGTCCAGGTACAATGTCCAGTTCCACAGCCTTCCTTGCAATGTGAGTTGCTGCCCTCTGTACCATGTTCGGTAAACCTAAAACCAATTTCAGTTGTTTTCCAATCATTAACATTACAGCCAGAGAGAGTTTACAACTTAATTCTAGATTGTGCAGTTGGGATGACATACTCAGAGTCAGCGTTGTCAAGTGCATAATAATGACTTGACAGCATAATTGCACTTGTGCTGTATATATAATTATACAGCAGCACTTCAATATAACAAATTCCCCAATTTAAGGATTTTTTTATCCCCTTCAAACTTACCCAACATTAATGTTAAAAATAGCCATGTATTAAGTAGTAAGTTGGCTAAAAACCTCTGAATAACGAACTTCTCGGATCTGAGGCATATTATACCATCCCTATATTATGATTATCTGAAGTATGGAATCCTTCTATAACGCAAAAACCTCTACATTACGAATATCAGATATACAAACCCACTACTGTTTATACCGAAGAAAACTTTCCTTTTCCAGCCCCCCACCACTGCTAATATTCGTGACTTGACATGAAAAATAACTTATCAGTTCCTAATCCAATTCTTCCCATTAGAGAACAACATATCAACAGTGAAGTGTGTTGCGCATGGTTCTAAGTACTTGGTGTAATTTAAAGGATTTTTTTAATTGGAGTTATCGTTGCATTTAAAGCCCCTATTTTTAAACTTTATTTCCTTATTATGTAGGTCACAGTAAGTTGAATCCATTACCCCACATCGTAAACTTTATTTCAGTCTTTAAGGTCTTCATTGAGGGGATTCTCAATCACTGTATAGGTCCTTGTTCATACAGGTACAAAAACTTCATTAAGAACTTTATTGCTCCACTCCATTTTAAAATCAGTATTTAATCTAGACTTCAACAACGTAAACACCACAACCAAAATAGCAATACAATCTGCACTCAGCAACTGGCAGGTCATGAGAACAGTTGCACGAGCCGAGCCAGGCTCGCGTTTATCCAAGTCTCAAGCCTTTAATATTTCATGATTTACCGACAACTGACAGGAATGGCTCTGGATGGCTCATGACTGGTTAGCGCCACCTCAAGCTAGCTTGCAAAACCGCGGACTCAGTACTGCTGTTCTGACGACACATAACTAGGCGAATGGTGATCAAAGTCATCTTCGACTCAGCGATTCGCGCATCAGGAGTATGGGGCCTTTTTTATGTATTGTACTCGCTTACCCAAATGGGGAAAAACCCAAATGGCCAAACTTTGCCATTTGGGTTTTTCAAAACCTGACAACTGTATATATTACAAAATAAAAACGTTCATTAAATTGAGGTTGACTTGTGATATGATCTTTATATAGAGGTTCTAGTAAACCCATTTAATGTATGTTAGTTGAATTTAACCTCACTATAGCGAACCTCGATTTTAGTATATCTTGATATAACGAATTTTGTCTTTGGTCCTTTGATATCTGGTATATCGATGTTCTACTGAATTTGCAATATTATAAATAACAAAACATTACCACAATGAAAAGAAAACACTAAGTATTACGGAAACTAAGGTTGGAGTAATAATAAATGAATCGAGTACTCTCTTTTATTTAGTATGACAATATGTTTCAAACTATAATGGGTGAAAGATAAACAATCAACAGCACTTCTAATCTCCTGTTAACTTCCTGACTCTTTTTACACTTAGAATTAACTATATTTGTACCAATCTTTCCATTTTCCGTTATCTCACTTCTATACTGTCAGGATGTCATGAGTGGACCAGGAGATTGAAGGAGTGACTGTCATATCTGGATTATGTATTTCCTTCTAGCACCCAAGGAGAATTTTCCAGTTTGTTCCCTATGTTGGCTACGTATTAAATGGCTGATTTTCAACAACCAATGGCAAAGCTACGAGGCGTGTTTTTAAAGTAAGTACTGTTTTGAAATCCCACCGCTGTAGCGCTGCAATCGGCGTCCAGCGCATGCACGCTAGATACTACTATCTTTTGGCAAGCCACAGCCGCCATTATGGACCCATTTGACTGTATTTAAGGTCGCTTATGACTGTTTAAAATTCCTCCTCTGATTAAAAATGCCGCCAACTGTAAAGTACATGTTGTGATAAGTTTTCGTAACAATAAAGACATGAAAGCAACTGACATTCATGGTATGGAAATGGTTGAGAGCTTTTAAGGTTGTGCGAATGTGCATGATGATGAACGAAGTCGGAAACCTTCACTCATTACTGATGACTTGGTGCAAAATGCTGATGAAAAAAGTCAGAGAAAATAGACACTTTACAACTGCATCATTATGTATGTGTCTTCAAGTGTCAAGAAGTGCGATTATTGAAATTGTGACAGACTGTTTGAAGTACCGAAAGTTATGCTTACAGTAGGTTCCCAAGGAACAGGCTGAGATCCACCAAGGAAAGTAATATGACGGAGGGAGATTGGGTGAGGAAGAATAAATGAGGCTTGAATTTGATATAGAATCAAAGAGAGAAGAATGTAAGGAGTAACGAAGAGTGCAACAAATTTTATTAGAGGGAAAGACTAGAGGATTGCATTTAATCCATTAATGTTATTAATGAAAAGATTATGGCATAATTGACAGAAGTAAGCATAAAAAATCAAAATATTATTATGAGAAGTAGTAAAAAGAAAAGTGTTAAATGGTGCGATTTTTAAGAAATAATTTAAACTGATTTAATTTGATGATAGCAGATAAGAAATTTGATGTGAACATAATACGAGGCGTGTTTTTAAAGTACATTAACTCAGTAAAATCTTACTTATATAAATAACAACATTGTAAAAGGAGTTACAATCCAAATTCTATACATGAAAGTTTACTGATTGTTTGGATTAATATCTATCTGATTTGTTTTTGAAGAATGGCAGTATTTTGTGATCCATCATTTTTTAAGATCATTTCATTTCAAAGCTATCGGAATGAGCTGAAAGGATCTTAATACTTTTTGGACAAACTTTCAAATTTAGAAAACTTAAGGAGATTTTTTTTTTAATGATTATCTACATTGATTATCTACATTGATCATCGAAAAAATCATGATAAGTTACCTAAATTGGAGCAGAAACGTGACATGAAATCACCAGTTGTGATGAGATCAACGCTGGTCTCTAGAGCCTTCAGAATTAACTTGAAACAGCGACCAATTTCTTTTTTACTGATTTTGCTGACAGCACAAATTTCCTGTAGGCCTAAGCAAACTTTCATTTCAGTAACAATCAGTTAAATCAATTGAAAATATAAGTATGATCCACTTTATTGTAAATGGGTTTGATAGTTTTAATTACCGTTTAAAATTGTATATCAGCTGTATACTAATCAATGTCCAATCGACACATTTAGTTCCTGACAGTCAAATGTATTGTAAATGGGTTTGATAGTTTTAATTACGGTTTTGATATTCGTATACTGTACGCCTAAATATAAGTTACTATACAGATTGTAATTGTACCTAACTAACAATACAATTAAACTACTTTGTATGTAGCTGAATGGGCCACTCAGAAATGAAAGTTCTGATACTGTTAACTATGGCTATCGACAGGTAGAGGTGATGTGGTACAGCGGGCCAAGTACCAGTAGCCAACAGTAAGTAAGAGATCAGTACACTTACCTCAGAAGACAAGTCCACTAACACCTGAAGTAGAGAACACATAAAGAAAAGTCACATTACACACTAATTTTCTTAATTTAACCTAAAAGGAAAAAAAATCATTATCTACCTTAAAAGTACGAGGCACCCCTTCTTGCCTACAGGCAATGTACAAGCACGCTGAGGCAATGGCATCATTAGCTCTACCTTTGAGATTCTTTCCATCATGTACTTGTTTGAACAGATTGTTGGCGCGGTCCACTATTGTTTTGGGTAGGTTGATGCGGTCTGCCATGCTGTTGATTTCACGGAATGAATTGATCAATGCTCTGTCTGAACTACTCATCTGGAAAAATTGTATTTAGTTAAGTTTTACCATGAACATAGTACCATTTCATATAATAACAGAAACACAATAATAAGCTAAGTAAAACTAAATAGATTATTGAAAACTGTTATTGTAGTTAATATTACAATTTCTCTGGTGTAGTTAATATAAAAATTATCTCTAAAGAGTTACAGTGGTCATGGACTACTTTTCAGATTATCATCTAATCTGTGCTATATTGTCATTTGATCCTGTTGATAGAGATGTGATCTAGTCAAGAAGCATACTGTGTGATATTTGTTATTGTTCAGGAATCCATATCAGGTGGCATGTTCATAGCACCAAGGTAACATGCTGATATAACCACCACACTTCCTTTGCTATTTATAAATCTGTGATTTTTATAACAATAACTGTTGGAACTTCAAGGTGACAAACAACAGCCAATGACAGCCGTCATGCCCTCTGACAGGAGAAAGAACTCACTTCAGCACAAGGTACGTGACTTTTTTCACAAAGGATATTGCACAAGCAAGAAACAAAACATAAGTCAACAGAAATGCTATGTATTTATGTATATTAAGTGTCACAATGCGAGCTATCACTGTTTTGAAATAATGGAGAAATCTAATGCAGCAGGTAGGCATACAGCTCCAATGATCAAGGCTGGTCGACAGATTGCATTGAAAATGATACACTTGTTCTTGAGGGGACTCACCTTGATAAACAGATGTATTTTGCGTGGAAGTTAATGAAATCAACGTTTCAGCTACGTTAAACACATAAAAACCTTTTTTATAACTTTGTTAGTAAATACGAAAAGAACACTTTTTTATTGTAATAACAAGTCTGATAAAAGAAAATGGTAGGCTTAACTAAAATAGCACTATCGGGCATGCCAAAAACATACAATAACAATAATATATAATCTGGCCGTAGAGGGGTCAACCATGCAAGCCACAAAAAATAGTAGCAATAATGAACTAATTGTGTTGTATTGACAATAATTGTGTTTAAAGAACTAGCTCTCTTAATGATATTACTGGCCATTTATTTCATTTTCATTTTGTTTTTGTAAACTCACCTCAAATTAATTTCTAGCCAGGTGGCATAAAATTTATTTGACTGTAAAGGATGTGTATCCTTAATAAGACTTCTTTTAACATAGCAGTGGCAATCATTAACCCAACGACTGTCAATACTACTGGTATTACTTTATCTTTAAGTACTTTGTAAGAGGTTTTTTATACATTCACTATAAATTTATTTTTAGCATTACATAGTTGAAATATATATCGTTTTCATTAGAAAGATATAAATGAAAACTACTTATAGTGAATAAAATTAACAAATGTTTCAAAAATAAAATTTTTTCGTACAGTTTTTAGGTTGTTTATGTATGTATAATTGTGTTATCAGAAGCAAACTGACATATATACAAATTTTAAGTAATTCTGTTCTGAGCAAAAGAGATATAGGCCTACAATTATAATGTTCCATATTTTCACAACACGAGGAAAAAATAACAAGTTAATCTGTTGCCTAGCAACGGAAATAACAATTTTAGCATGCACCATTATAATGTTCCTTGAACAAAAATCCCAAAGTACCTGAAAATATATTACTAAGGAATAAAATAATAATAAAATTTATTAAAATACTAAAAAATAATAATACAAGTCACAAACAATCACAATAACTAAACATGTAAACCAACTATCAGAACTGCCGAGTCTCAGATAACGCAAATGAAGGAAACAACTGACAAATGGCTGTTGTGTATGAGTGTAGTAAAGCCGTACAACCATTACAATGACATGTAAACGGTTCATGTTCTACAGGCTGATATATATCAAATAACTTTGAAATTTATTAAAACTGTATATCAGCTTTATTCCAGAGAATGCGCTTCGCTTCAAAATGAGGCAATGACACTGTAGTAACAATCGCATCGCCTCAAATTGAAACGATTGACATTCCTTGGTTTAATGTCAACTGGGAGAGAACAAGAACTTCAGTTTGTGTTGTAAGGGGTGTTGGAAACCACAAGCATATTGAATACAGGATTGACATAATATGTTCACCTGAACATCTGAGTAATCAGAAAATTTGTTAATTTTCTTTTGGTTTTCTCTTTAATAACACCCAATTTGCTGGTGAATATGCAGCAAGTATATTAAAATGGAAAGAAGTTGAAAGGTCTTACTGTGCGTCGGTTCTGGTACTTGGATACGCCAAAGTCATCAAATGAGGCATCTCCCCGTCCAGGTCCAATCATGGTGGACAGGTCAGACCCGTTGAGAAGAGGGTTCTCCGGTCCACCAACTCGGGATGGGTCCACTCCGTTTTTCTCATTGCTAAAAGTCCGCCATTCTGATCCAACATCAATTACTCTGAAAATGTATGTAATATTAATCGAGGTAAATATAAATTTATGTTTCTTTCTTTGACCTTTATGCATTTAAAAACTCTCAACCAACAAACTTTTGTGATTCTTTTTACAAATTAATACTACTACTGGCTACTCATTTTTCCATAACTAGAAAATTAATTTTTTTCACAAATATAGAGACCTAAATAATTCAATCTTTTAGGGCGAATTGTCGCCCGCACATAACTTGCGAAAAAGACGATCCGGGCGATATCCCGTCCGCACACGGCCACGCACACACACAAAAAGAGACAATTTATTTCTTATCAACTAAAAAAAGTATAACTATATAAATATTACACATTATACTGAAAACCTTATGAATATTTAAAACAACATAAATAAGACGATATGCAACCCATTGGTAAATTGGTAGTGATCTCACATAAAAAACACACACACACAATTGATATGTGTTTTGGTTATTGTCCTTATGTTATTAGTTGAAAAGTTTGTTTGTAAATAGTTTTGTGTTGTTTTATATCTTATTTTGTATAGTATAATAATTTAACTATTTTCATTGTGTGAGAACAAATATTGATTGGAATAAAATACGCCACTAAAATGCCAATAGCAATTTTAAATAGTGTGAATAATTGTCAATGACATATATTCCAGATGTAAAATACAAAAGTTCACCTTTTGGGGGAACTTAGTAGGCCTAATAAGTTTACAGCATGTTGGATTTATTTTTAGTTTGTAATAATAGTACATATATCAAGCATAAGTATAAAGCGGAACTTTACATTTCTACAATTTTTTTCTTTATTTCTCAACTAAATGAGATGAAATGCGGTACTAACCTAAAAAACTGCATTTGAAATAGAAATAATAGGTTTTCTACGGTTAAAATATTTTTAATTATTTTGCTATGTGTAAAAAATGAAAATATTGCTGTTTTTTAATTTTTTTTTATATACATATCTCAAATGTAAATTGTATATATTAAAAAGGATAATATTTCATTATTTTCTAATTGCCCATTTATAAACATTAAAAACAATACCAAATATTTGGTAATATTCCTTGTTTAGTAATAATAGGATATTTTTTCTAAGTGCTTTTAAATTCTCCTAACTTGCTGCAGTCTTTTTCAGTAGGCTAGGGTCTTGTATCACATATCTAAAAAAGTAGTCACCCCAAAAAATCCATTTTTTTGTGCAGTCCTAAAAGGGTTAATACTGATGATATATATAGAGTATATTTTTTTTTTTAGAATTACGTGGAGAGTAAGAATATTTTATCAAACTGAGGAATATAATATGGTGTAATAAAGCATCAGGAAAATATGGACCACTATCTTCAAAGAACTAGAAGAATGACTTCTGAACTACTACCAGTGACCGAGCTGGTCACAGAACATTGGGACCCTCCGGTCAAGGTCACTGGATAAACTGATTTTGAGAATTTAGGACAGAGAGAAAATGCTTGGTAATTACACAAAGGGATTAATGGTGCAAATTGATTTAAAAGGGGAGAAAGTGGACTTTGTTACCTACAGAAGAATTTCATTGCTTGGATCAGCATATAAAACATTAATGAAAATTATTCTCACAATATTACAGCCATACATTGAGGAGACTAAAGGTGAGCACCAAGTAGGCTTTGTGCAAGGATGATCTACAATGGCTCAGATCTTCTCCCTCAAACAAGCAATATCAAAGTACAGTAAACCTTGTTTTATCCGGACCCACATTATCCGGATTCCGGTTTATACGGATTAGCTGACCGATCCGATGGACAGTGAATATTTGTTTTCTAAAGTTGTTAAGCCCCCGTAGAAACATTAAACGTCATTATCTCATGGCAGGGCCAGCAATAAACTCATTACAGCCGTGTTGCTTGCGTAGTATCATAGACATGCACACGTGCAAGCATGGTTCCCGATACACGGCTAACTGTACGTACTGTATTGTAATTGGATTTGTTCTTGGGCAATTAACACGGAGCGCTAGCGTTGCTAGCTGTCATGTCACAAGCTTTTTATTGTTTCTACTAGTTGCTGCTGAGTTGTCTACGTAAGGTTACAGTATGGTTTTGAATACGCAGAATACTGCCTAGTGTTGAATAAATACTTTCTAGTGTGACAGTAAACGTTATTAAACGATATTTTATATGGTATAAAGCTGGTTTATTAATATGACCTTCCTATCCAGATGTTTCATTTTCTATACCATCTTAGTCACAAGAATAGCCAATAAAATGTAGCCTATTGTATAGATTACATTCTGACGATTAGGCTTTTTGTTGTTCATTTACATAAAAACACTGACTTAGGTCAAGTTTAGCAATGGTGAGTTTTTTAATCGGGCGTTCTTTTAGTTTCCAGAATATTCTCATGCAAATGAAGCAAGGCCGGACCGTCCGCGCACCTCTGTGAAGCATATATTGTCTATTATACCATGAAGGCGTCTTTTACCAATATTTACCCAATTTTTATCTTGTATTTTTTACCCGGAATTATGCGTATCCAGATCAGGATACTGCCACATTAGTCTGTATAAAACGAGGTTTATGTGAGCACCAAGTGGGCTTTGTACAAGGATGATCTACAAAGGATCAGACCTTATCTCTCAAAGAAGCAATATCAAAGTACTGGGAACAAAACACAAGACATGCACATACAATTTATCGACTTCAACAAAACATTAAAACAGTATCAATTAATCAAAATTGTATGAGGAAATGAATAGTATAAATGAACATTTTACATATTTTAAATATATTTTGTTAACAAGAAATTAATGGTGTTCCAAACAAACTAATTAGATTAATTAAAATGTGAATGTTCTAAAAGTAATTTATAGAAATAGTAAATCAATACACAGAGAGCTTCAAAATCTCCACTAGGTTCAAAAACTAAATGAAATTTTGCCTTCAACATTCACAAGTTGAAGAAAGCTTGAAAGAAAAATTATTTTCAGTCATTACTTACCGGTCACCAACTACAAGTCCGCACTCGGAGCATATTTGGTCACCAGCTCGGTAGTCCTCTATGAGGGGTGCATCTGGGTGCTGATTACAGCATACTTTGTTCACTTCCATTCTGAAAACAATTTTAGTATATTCTATAGTGTTTCCGACCTTTCATTGGCCTTGTAAATATAGCTTGTATTTAAATGCATACTTTATGTAAAATCAAATTTTTTGGGGAAATTTTACAAAAACTAATTTTATACTAAATCAGTATCACAATAACAATTTATGAACCAGTTTTGCCAACAGCATATTTTTTAATTGCATTTCGGTCCCCAACTTCAAACATCTGATCTACAGGGTGCGGCAAAAAGATCTGACGGTTTTCTTCCCTGTACTGTTGAGCGAATAAGTGGTGGGGGTTGATGGGGATAAGCGGGTTTTAGAGCCCACACTTAGACATTTATAGTAGCCATGGAGCAGTGGTCAGGTGAGCACCATGCGTTTGTTGTCAAGGCATTATTTAAAAGTGGTAAATATTGCATTGCTGTTCAGCACCAGTTCCAAAGCCGTTTAATGTGAGTTCAAGAGGAGGAGAACCAACACAATTTTACTATGAGTAAGAAACTTCAGAGCTACTGGTTCAACACTAAAACGGCCGTTCAAAGTCCAAACCCGGACACCGGAAAACATCGACCAAGTATGAACAGCTATGGAAACCAGTCCTCAGAGGCCAGCCCATAAACAAACTGTGCTTTGCACTTGTCTGATCGCTCGGTAAGACGATATTGCATTTTGATCGGCATTTTCACCCATACCAGATGGCTATTGTGCAGCAGTTAAAACCTAGGTCTAATGACTATGCAAATCGGCAAGCATTTACAGAGACAATGATCGATTTGATGACAGATGACAAAATTGTCATGATAAGTGACAAGGCAATTTCCACCTTGATGGTTACGAGAATAAACAGTACTTTCGTTACTGGTTCGGCTACAAATGCTGAAGAACTGCATAAACATTATCTACATACTCTTAAGGTTACTGTGTGGTGTGGCGTAGCAAAAAGTTGTGTCATTGGTCCATTCTCCTTCGAAGAGGGTGGTCAAACCGTTATGGTCAATTCACAACATTATCTTTTGTTGTTGCAAAACTTTCTAATCCCTGAACTCGTTTAGTCTGCAGGAGGATGTGGTTCAAACAAAATGAGGCATACAGCCAAAAATGTAATGGAATTTTTAGAAGCATGTTTCGTAGCCAGAACATGTCATGTTTTGGGGACATTGCATGGCCAGCTTGATCCCCTGACCTTAGCATTTGTAACTGTTTCTTATGGGGGTTCCTACAAACAGTATATACAAACAAACCGCGCATACTGGACAGACTGAAAGAAGCTATAAGCCAGGAAATCGCCAATATTAATCCTGTAGTAATCTTAGAGAAGGTGCTCGACAACTTCAGTGCTAGACTTGAAGAATGTTTGGTAGCAGAAGGACGTAATTTAAAGGACTTATCTTCAGATCTTAAACGGATGAATTTTGTTATTTTGAGTTTATTTTCATTTACACATATTCTCTAATAATCAATATAATATTTTGAATCACTTATTTTTGTGTTATTTTGTTTTACCATCAGATCTTTTTGCCGCACCCTATACAAAGATTTATTATGTAATGGCAAAAATGAATTAACCATGCATTGTGTTAATACTAAACCAAAGTATACAAAATTAACAGCGTATGCAATATATAGCAAATTAATGAGATATATATGCAATAATCAATATAAGCAATAGAAGTCTTGATATGCCTTACGTAACCATTACTTCAAAAAAAAAGGTAATATATAAATATTAATTACAAAAAAATAACATATAAGGCATTATTAACCATCATTTGGTATTTCTGTAGTAGGCCTATTACTTAGTCAACCTCAAATCTTTTCATACTTTGATAATACATTTTTCAGATGCTAAATACCAATATTTAGTAAAAAGTATGAGTCAGAAACAGAGTTAGTATCATTAGTGTACACGAGGCCGCTCATATACATCGTGCCGCGACAGTTATATAATAATGATAATGATTTATTTTCCATTCATTTTTTTTACAAATATAAAAAACAATAATTCGGCTCGGAAAAACTGACCACACTTACAAGTATTTGTGGCCAGTACAAAATTATTTACAAAATACTAAAAAAACACAAAATATAACTTAATAAAAACATATTATAAACATGGAACATGAGTCCAGCTTCTACATTATAAAAATAAAACTCTCTGTGGCGTATGAAACACTTAAAAGTTATCTTAAATTCATCTTACACTATATTTATTGCTACTTAACTTAAAATTTCTTATATAACATAGGCTACATTATCTAGGACTAAAATAACAAGAAACCATATTCATTGCAAGAAGTGTCAGTATTTATATTAAACAAAAATCCAAATAGTCTAGATCTTGTTTCGTAAATAGCCAATTCTTCAAATTCATAGAAAACAATTTCAAATTTGTACTACTTTTTATGTCATGTGGTAATTGATGAAAATATTTAGGTCCAATATAATGAAAAGATTGTTTAAAAACACTTTTTGAGACTTTAGGGAGTTTAAATATTCTACTTGCCCCACTCCTCGTATTATGTAGTAAATTTGTAGTGCCAGTATTACCACTTTTGACATAAAACAATCTTAAAACTTTATAGACAAAAAGGTGTTGTATCGGGAACATTTTTAATGTATAATATAATGGAAAAGAACTCTCTCTGCGATTTTTATTTGTAACTATTCTAATTATATGATTTTGTTTTTCTGATTTTTAAAATGTGAGTCTTGCTAGCACTTCCCCAACACTGTATTCCGTACTGGAGTCTCGAATGTATAAGAGCAAAATAAAGAGTTTTCATAGTCATTTCGTCACAAAAATTCCTTAAATAGTAAAATTTTCTTATCATTATTTTTGTTTTATTTTGTAGAGTTTCCAAATGCTTCATCCAATTTAGTTGTTCATCCAATAAAATTCCAAGGTATTTAAAGTAGGCCTATTTAGCCTTTTCTACTTTTTGACATTTTAAATTATTTTCACTACAATTATCTGTATGGTATATAAAGTCTGAGGGAAAATCAAAACTTATGTGACTGAAGTTTACGAATTTCGTTTTACTTACATTTACTTCCATTTTATTTTTTTAAACACCATTCTTTTAAAGCATTTAGATCTTCCATAATATTTTGCCCAGCTCTGACGGTATCCGTGAATGAATAAAACAACGTAATGTCATCTGCGAATGCACATATTTCCCCATTAAATGGTACGAGGGCGGTTCAATAAGTCCTTAGAAAATACAAGATAAGTCGCAAAAAGTATCAATATTGTTTTATTTTTATTTACTATCATCTGTTGCTTGACAACTGTGAAAGTTTCAGTTGATTTCATCAGCTGATTTCATTGTTGTCGTTGATTGAATCAGGAAAGGTTTGTTTATTTAGAATGATTGGACACAAGTGAGTTTCATGCTGTGATTAAACACTTTCATTTGAAAGGCTTAACACCGAAGGAAATCAAAGTTGAGTTGGAAGCTGTTCATGGTACATCTGCTCCTGTGTTGGCAACTGTTTATAACTGGGTAAACGAGTTTAAACGTGGCTGTACATCCACAAAAGATGAACATCGTTCAGGGCGCCCAGTGGAAGTGACAACCCCAGAAATGGTTGACAAAATCCACGATATTGTTTTGAGTGATCGGCGAATCAAAGTGCGTGAAATAGTTGAAGCTACAGGCATATCACAAGGCACAGTGTTCACAATTTTGCATGAAAAATTAAATGTGAAAAAACTCTCTGCAAGATGGGTGCCGCGCTTGCTCACAGAGGAGAATAAACGCATTCGTGTGGTTGATTCTAAGGCTGTCTTGACAGTATTACGTCGCAATCATGGTGAGTTTCTGCGTCGATACATAACTGTAGATGAAACATGGATCCACCACTACACTCCAGAGTCAAAGGAACAGTCGAAACAGTGGGTTTTTGATGACGAACGGGCTCCAAAGAAGGCAAAGACAGTGATATCCGCCGGCAAAGTTATGGCCACAGTTTTTTGGGATGCACAAGGAGTAATCTGCATTGATTACTTGGAAAAGGGAAAAACGATAACTGGAGAATATTATGCATCGTTATTGGACCGACTAAATGAAGAAATCAAGACAAAACGTCCGCACTTGAAAAAGAAAAAAGTTCTTCTGCATCAAGACAATGCACGTGTACACACCTGCGCAGTTGCCATGGCAAAAATAATGGAATTAAAGTATGAGTTGTTACCACATCCACCTTATTCACCAGATTTAGCCCCCAGTGACTTTTTCTTATTTCCAAACTTAAAAAATGGCTCGGTGGACAAAGTTTTATGTCAAACGAAGAAGTGATTGCCCAAACGGATGCCTATTTTGAGGAATTGCCAAAATCCTACTTTTTAAATGGCTTATCCATGTTAGAGAAACGCCTAATGAAGTGTATAGAGCTAAAAGGAGATTATGTTGGAAAATAAACAATAGTTTACCCGAAAAAATGTCTTTTTCTATCTTATTCTAAGGACTTATTGAACCGCCCTCGTACTTGCAACAAGTTGTTAATAAAAACCAAGAATAATATTGATGAGGTCACCAGGGACGTAGCTAGAGTATATGGCGCCCTTGGCGAATTGTACTGCCCCCCCCGGAGAAGGGGGTCTGTGAATTTTTTCTAATTTTAGCTACAAAATGCTAAGTTTTGCTTGCTTTTTACAAGTTTTATTCAAATATTTAAAGCAAATTGTAGGTAGCATAGCTGCCGATTAAGAGCTCAACGTTCGGCCGTAACAAACAATGATTTAAGCCTGAAACAATCTTGACTTACGAAAAGATAGAGATAGCTATCTGCGGCATTATCTGCATCGTTTGAACTAGTTCGACAGTGTTTAATCATTTGTAACGTGTTGGCAGTTGGCACTTGTACCGTAGGGCAGCGTCGAAACCGACCCTTAAGCATGATCTGTAGGTATATTAAAATCAATAACAATACCAAAATTAATAAGTGCTTCATAAGTAATTTAATTATACATAATATAATGAATAATAGACAATTGTGGACAAAAATTAAACCACTTCATGGAGATATTAACAAATCTTTACATAACATATTCTCCAAACAAGGATATAAAATTAAATATAGAACAAAGAACTGTATCAAACATATACTACAACAGAACTACTCTACTAAAAATAATGAAAACAAATACAATAATTCTGGAATTTATAAAATTAAATGTTCAACTTGTCCTAAATATTACATTGGCCAAACAGGAAGAAGTTTTAGTAGAAGATTCAAGGAACATATACCAAAAAACAAACATCAAAATTTATCAACATTTACTGAACATTTAATACAAGAAAACCATAATATTTCATCAATTGAAGAAAATTTAGACATTATCCATTTTGCACCTAAAAGTAAAAAAAACTAGATGCTATTGAAACATTTTACATATACAAAAACACAAAAGAAAACCCATCATTACTATTCAACGATCAAATAAATTTCACTCAAACATAATGTTTGATTCTATCATGAAGATGCAAAATTATAAAATTTAACAAGATCTACAACTTATCCATCTACCTTTTTATTTAAATTTTTATAGTGTCAGCTGTTGAATTAATTATTCTAAAGTTAAATATATTTATAACCCTATTTGTATTCTGTTTTCAACTGATGATGGTCTTTCGAGACAGAAATCGATCTTGAACATTAAAAACACCAAAACAAGATTGCTAAGTGTAGTTCTTTTTATATATATAAATATATTAAGCAATCTAATAGCTACAAATGTCAAAAAAAAAAAATATCAATAGCAGTGTTTATCAGTAATGTATTGACACTTACGCACAAAATGTAACTAAAAACTTATTTTCCTAGCTTTGATTGATGCAAATTCTGAAATTACATCATCGAAGTTTAGTTTGGAAGCAGCTTCATACTCTATTGAAAGAATCGCCAAACTTGTGAGGCGTGTTTGGCCTGTTCGTGAACGGAGGTAGTTCTTGATAAGCTTCAATTTACTAAAGCTACGTTCACAGCTTGCAACGCTCACTGGCATGGTGAGAAATATCCTCAAACTTATCTCGATATTTGGATACGCATCTTGTACTTGATAAGCATGTATAGCTTTTAGAATATCTAAATGTGAAGCTGATTCAATGTCCTCAATGAGCTCAATTATCTGAAATTTGAAAATGCCGATTTCTTTCAACAGTTCGTAACTATCCACATCTTGATTGTACTTTAGGCCAAAGTCTTTTGCACAATTCTCCAATGTAGCTAAAGACCAGTTTTTCAATGAGGAACCTGCCAGAAACTGAAAGTTGTTGGCAACTTCCTCAAATGCTTTAGACCTGGTCGTCATTTCAGCAGTCAGTCTGTCATACACACAAAAACATTCTTTTTGAAAATCTTGTTTCGCAGAAATGAAGCACCCTTCGTCTTTTGCCTTTTCTGAATCCAAAGTCTTTTTACGTTTAATACGTTTTTCATAGAATCTACAGTCAAAGTCAATTTCTTCACAAGTCTTTACAGCTTTGGATATGATGTCTTCTATCCCCTCTTTACGCCTTTTTTGGAATTTCTTGCTTAAAGCGCTTAAACTTTTGGATGCAGTGTCTAGAGATGTGTCTTTCCTTTGCAACAATTTGTTTGTGCAGTCCACAGAAACCAATATTTCAGACCACAAATGGAGAAGACAGACAAATTTGAAGTCAATATTCTTGATAATACTTGATGCTCCTAATGTAGTTTCTTTGTTCCATTCTTCATTGTTCGTCATCCCTTTTAAAGCAGTGTATAAGCCTGTAATATTCTTTTCCACAGATGTTATTGCCTGCCTTTTCGATGATCACCGAGTGTCGGAGTGCCCTTTCACAGTTGTGTCCAAATATGGTTTTACAAACTCCCATCGAAGTGTCGAGCCGCTTAAAAAACAAAATATGTTTTGAATTATCCCAAAGAAAGTTATCATCATTGGAGACACTTCTGCTGCATGTACACCAACCAAATTTAAGCTGTGTGCTGCACAGGGTACAAACTTGGCTAGTCCATTTATGCGACTGATGTGAGCCTGCACGCCATTGTAAATGCCGGCCATGTTAGAGCCATTGTCAAATCCTTGCCCTCAGCAGTCTTTGATGTCCAACCCATCTTTTTTTAACTTGGAGAGTATTTCGTTAGAAATTCCTTCGCCAGTCTTTTTGTGGCTAACTAGAAAATCGACAAAACTTTTAACAATCTTACAATCTCCATTAGAAATCTCAACGAATCTTAAAATCTGGCTCATTTGTTCTGTGTGTGACACGTCAGGGGTACAATCAAAAAGAATAGAAAAATACTTGGCTGCTTTCACTTTTCCTAAAATATGAGAACGCACTCTGTTCCCTAAAATATTGACGATTTCATTCTGAATAGTTGGTGAAAAGTAGCTGGTCACGTTCTTATTAGATCTGACGTAAGATATGTGCTGTCTAAGCAATGGATGATAGTGGCTAATCAACTCTAATGTGCTTAAAAACACGCCACAGTTTTGATCACCAATAAAATTAGAAGATCCCCTTAGCGGTAAGTTGTTTTTGGCGCAGAACATTACGACATCAACAACTACAGTAGAACCTCTTTAATCCGAACTAATTGGGACCGGGGGTAGTTCGGACTAAGGAATGTTCGGATTACAGAACATATTGTTGCTTTTACATAACAATAGCTAAAACGTGGCTAAAATGGATCGTAATTGTTGCGGGAAAAGTGAAAAATGCTTTATAAAGTAAAATACAGTGTTTATTTAATACAGTAGTAAACATAGTGAATAAACAGTACTGTTTCGCACGCATTCCGTTGTAGTTCATTCAACGGCCAACGTTAAACGGCTCCTGCAGCGGCGTTCGGATTAGTGGACGTTCGGATCACGGGGGTTCGGATTAAAGAGGTTCTACTGTATTGTCAGTATTTGATGCCACTTTTCCTGTTCAGTTGTCAGTTGTTTTTGCAAATCCGCATCTAAACAGGCATTTTTTTTTAGCCTTATCTCAAGCTCTTTCCATTCCACATAGCACTTTCTGTGTGTTTCAGTATTTTCATGCAGTTGGATGTGAGGATTTAGATGTTTCCAATCACTGAATCCTACATTAGTATCAGCAAATCCAGGCGCAGAATTATTCTTTTTTCCAAATAAAATGCAGGGAAAACAAAAAACAGCATTTTTAGATTCACTGTTCAACATCCATTGCCTTTTGACACGCTCTCCATTTGAAAGTTCTTTGAAAAACCATTTTTTGCTCAAATGTCTAGCATCATCAGATACAGGGAAATTGAAGTTGTCTACGTCTACTGTTTGTGGACCACGTTCTACGAGCTTAGTTCGAACTGAATCAGTGATATTCGGCCACTTGCAGGGATCGTCATAGGTAATTTCCGAAACTTTACTCACTTCCACCAAATTTGTAAGGCAGTTCATATCATCTTCCTCAAGACAAACTTTTTCTTATAAAGAGGCTATTTGTTCTACGGCTCCCGTTTCACAGCTGACAACATTATCAGAATGGCTTCTTTCTTCCGTGACACCTACCTCACTCTCCAAAACTTCTGTTGTGCTGGTGATATTGATTTCGTATACGCTATCGCTATCTCTTTCTCTTGTCTTGGGTAAGTTCGATGGTCCAGGATCCCCTTGACTTAACCATCTCCCCAAACTCATAGCAAGTTTCTTTCCTGCCTCGTTCCGTGCTTCACGAGCTTTTTTAAAGGCACTTCCTGACAGTTTTTTCGGCCCCATTCTAGAAAAAAATACCTATTATAACACTAAACAACACTCCCAAAATGTCACACTACTATTAGCAGTCCCTGCTGTAATAACCTAAATCTTTGACTATATTCTTGCCAGCTTGGATTACACCACAACAAACAATGACTAGGCATTAATGTAGACCTTTCTAGTCCTAAGCATAGTTTAAAAACTAATTGGCCTAGATTATGTTTTTATTGTTCCAAATCAAAGAATAAATTCTAAACTATACGAAAGGACAAATAGTCTTGAGAAAATTCTACAGAAGGTATATTTTTGATCGATTGAAAATTGTAAACAATGAATATTCTTTAAAAACTAGAAAAGTGAGGTTATGTTTACTCACTAGTTTGCTAAAAGAGCTCATATCTGTGAACAATAATTTGGGAGACTCCCATTATTTTCTACACTACAAATTTGCAGCTCCTAAGAGTAGTTACTCAAATGAATAAGGGCCTTTACAGTGCCTACATATTTGAACTTGTTACTACTCACCTTGACTGACAATGGAATGTAAACAGTGTTCTGAAGTCTGGCAATCTTAATCTCACTACTTAAAATGCAATTGGCACTTCAGGATTAACCTTTTCACTATAGATTACTTAATTCTCAAAATCTTACACTAGTTATGTCTTGTAACACCAATACAGCAGAAACACTGTACAAACAACACCGTTACCGTACAGGTGCATTTGAATTGGGTTGCAGACTACTACTAAGTTGGAATTGGAATCAGCAGACGGCCAGTCGGGAGCGCTGCCAACTGTAACAACCAATTCAACCAAAAATTCCCCGTTCGTTACGAAGTGGTTGGGCGAAAATATTTCGAACGCACAGAAAAAAACTACAAAATTAGAAATTAATGAGCTATTTAATCAATATTGTTTGTTAATTCACTTCGTTAATGTTTATTGCGTGCAACTTGGTGTGAAAGAGGTTATTTTTACTCTTATACTCATTTTTTTTTTTTACTTGCATTTTTGAACAAGGGGAATTTTGCGCCCCTATGTATTCTGCGCCCTTGGCGGGGACCCCTACCGCCAATGCCTAGCTACGTCCCTGGAGGTCACCGACCCTTGGGGTACTCCGGCCTTAACTGTGAGAGGGTTACTAAACTTTTTATTAATCTTAACATGTTGTATTCTGTTGCTCAAAAAACTCCTGAACCAGCTGAGGGCATTTCCTCTTATCTGCCTAAGCATGTTTGCAAATAGGCATTTTTGAAATAGGCCCTTATGGAACTGTAAATATTTGTTTATATTTTGTTAAGTGATTTTAGTGTTGATTTTATTGGGAAAATGTTGTTTATATGGTTAGGTTATCATAGCCTATTGTAGAATATGTTTTTACTCATCATTTTAATAATATTTTCACATAGGCCTAATACGAATAACACACAAAATAAACACTAACAGTTACGTAATCATTACTTCAAAAAAATGTAAGATATAAATATTAATCACACATAAAAAACATTTACGGTGTTATTAACCATAATTTTAATAATATTGTCATATAATATGAATAATACACTAAATGAACACTAAACAGTAGGTTTTATAATATGTTAACCATAATTTCCTTTTCAGGTTGGAACAAGTCTTTTACACCTAATCAACGATATAGACCTCTTGCTAGCTTAGTGGTCAGTATTTCACCTTCATATGCAGAAGGTCACAAGTTCAAATCCCGAGAGGTCTACTTAAGATTTGCTTGAGGGGTTTCGAGCATTTACCCTTAACAAAGTTTGTAGAAAAAGTAAAACATGTCAATGGCATAAACATACAAAAAAGAAGATATTGTAGATAGGTACATATGACAAACAAATCAAGATACTGGTTCTAGGAAAAAGCATCACCTATAATTTTTGTTAGTACAAACAGCAAAGAGTGACAGCAAACTATTGTTTAGAGTATCAACGCCCATTTTGCAGTGCAAGCTTAAATCAAATCATATATTTTTGTAGGGAAGGGTATGTGATTGTGCCAAAACCTCAACAAATAATTTCTCTTTTGTACATAATATTTAATCCTATTTAATTTTGATAAATATTTAAAAACCACTTTTTTCTTTCTCTATCTAAGCCAGTGGCATTTTTTATTAATTTAAAGATTTTAAGTAACTTACTCTATCATTCTTCAAGCTCGTTTCTTACTGGATGGATGTATAATTTAATGTTATAAGATGAACAAACACTCCAGTAAATAAATTTTAATTGTGTAAGGCCTTTCACTATGGTTTGGTTGTCTGAAGATGGTAACTTTGTTACCGAAAGGCCTTACACAATTAAAATTTATTTACTGGAGTGTTTGTTCATCTTATAACATTAAACTTACTCTATGTTATTTTTTATATTTATGAAGGAAATTGATCAAACAAATAGGCTGATAAAATATAATGTAATTTTTTATGGAACTGGTCAATCAGCATTAGTCAAAGAAATTGATATGGAATTGTTTATTGAAAATAAACACAAATATAATGAAAAAAAGCTTAAAAACAATAAATTTGCTCATGCTATGAGGGAAATTGAAAAAAGTTTCAATAAATCCTCCCTCCTTGGTAATAGAGCCGACACCTCAATTAACAGATCCCATACAGATAAGATGTCTCCTATTGGGACAAACACAGTGTTTAGCAATCCTGTAAGCAATAAGACAATAAGCCTTAAACAGAACATCTCAATCAGCAGTAGTACTCCATTAGCTAACAACACTCCACCTACTATAGTTGTCCCCTCCCATTCTGTGGAAATAATTGAGGATGGTAAACAAAGTAGGCCAATTTCACCTGAATTAAATGTTGAATCGCAGCAATCAAATTGTAATGAACACAATACAGACCACATATCTCAATTGAACATTGACACCTTTAATTCATCTTTTAACTCCACAAAAGCCAGTTTATATGAGAATTCTGGATTTGTAAAAACCCCCACAAGGAAGCCAGACAATAATATATCTGAATTGCTGGGGCCATACTGGATCAGTGATGATACTACAGTATTTGGCAATACTTTGAGGTCTTAAACAATAAAATACAGTAGAACCTCTTTAATCCGGCACGTTTGGGACTTGACTCTTTCCGGATTAAAGAAAATTCCGGACAATGAAGGTTATTTATAAAAATACAGGAGGTGTATGGAAAATAACATAATTTGCACAACAAAATTTTACTGTATTTATATATTATTTAAACATAGGTTATTTAAACAATATAAATCAATATATAAGTACAGGAGAAATATTAAAATGCATTTTTAGGTACAGTACATGATGAAATAAATTAAAATACAGTATAAATACAGCACATAAATGTACTATAGTATTTGTGGTTTTTAGCAACAGTACTGGTAGATGGCTGGAAAAAGATCTAATATCTACTTGCTTCTTACAACTATATTTTATAAGCTGTCGAGTTGCTCACTTTACAATGTTCATTGTGAAGGCAGTTCTGTCATTTGTGTCTATTGCCGTTGATGCCGGATTATAGACAATTCCGGACTATAGAATGCCGGATTAAGGAGGTTTTACTGTAAAAGGAAGTGATAAATTTGTCTGCATGAATCCTACTGTATGCCAAGCATTGAAAGCACTAGAAGATTATGAGTTTCTGTTAGAACCTTTACAATTAAAAGAAGCAGAATATATTTTGTTCCCTGTCAATGACTGTAATGGAAAAATCTATGTAAACTCTAAAACCTGAATCTACTATGTGAAATATAATTATAAGTGTTTTTCTAATTTGTAGTCTTTGTGCCAAGAAGGGTGCAATCCATCCCATATGTCTGCCTAAGCATGTTTGCAAATAGGTATTTTTGAAATAGGCCCAAATGGAATTTTAAATATTTGTTTATATTTTATTAGTGATTTTAGTGTTGATTTTATTTGAAAAAAGTTGTTTCTCTTAACACATTGACGGACATGACTGCTATAGCAGTCAAGATCAGTGACTGCTAAAAAGCCACTTCAAACACTGGGCTACCTCAAAATGTGTGACTGCTATAGCAGTCATAGCCGATGAGCCCAACCAGAAAGACACTTTCATATCTCGATAATTATTTTATCTACAGAAATAAAATGAGTTAGGGCCAGTCTAGTTATAACATGGAGGTTTGAGTGGAATAGAAAAAAAGTAGGACTGCTATAGCAGTCATGACCCTGCACATCAAAATTCGATAGTAGGTGCACGTTTTCAATTAAACAAATACAATTTATTTTGTAACAAATTTAAGAAATAAACCACAAATGAGTCAATAAACCCTTAAAACATAAGTCTACAAATCAGAATAAAAATTGAAAACGACCTACAAATAAAGTTAGGCGGTCAAAATGAGTATGGTACCTTATACATTTATTGTGAATGCCAGTCTGAAAAACATTTTCGTGGGCAAAGGGGAGGGTTTCCATCACATTGTATGCAACGATAGGAAGTCTGCTTCTTAGTCTTGTTTTTGTAACATTGAATACACACTATCACTCAGAACAGGTTGACTGTTATTGCACCACTTGTTTTATCAGAGAGCAGGTCACTACTTGTAATGAACTGTTTGATAAGGGCTGCCAACTGGGAACAAGGGTTGCCTAAAATTCCAAGTGTGTATATAAATTAAGTACTGAATAATAGGCCACTCATTTAGAGCAAATATACTCATTTTAAGAATGGCAGCTAACGTGTTAAAATATAATGATAATCAAAAATGTTACAGCTAATTTATGGAATTTAGCTCGATATCGACATATATGGTCAGCTGATTCATTCCAAAGAATAACAATATTTTATATGATTATTTGCTCGGTAAGTTTAATTGATATATATATATTTAAATATATATATATATATATATATATATATATATATATATATATATATATATATATATATATTAATGGTTTACACACTTATATCAACTCTTTTAGAACAGTTTGACATCCATACCTGTTTTCGATGACTACGAAAGTAATTACGCAACAATAACTAAGCGCGTCCTGGCGGGCCGTTGGATTGGCCTGTCATCCTCAACAGCAAAAATATCACGGGCCAACACATCGCCCAACTAGTCCTCGGTGGAACAACACAACTAAGTCTCAAAGATTAGTCCTCAAAGAGTTAGCCAAATAGGCATACCGATTATGATAAAAGTTGTTTCTTCACTAAAGGATAAGAAAGTTTTTCTCTATTTTTCCAGTGAAAAACGAGTTTTATGCAGTTGATGTCACCTCTTCAAGAGATGTGAACTCATATTTCACTGCTTTTTCAACAGAAATCGTATTTTCGGAAATGACAAGAAAGTATATAGGGCCTCCTTACCAACATCTGTGTAACAAAAATTGGGGAAGGCCAATCTACAAAGGTCAAAGACCTAATTTCAGTTCTATTTTTCCAGTGAAAAACCACAGTTGATATCACCTCCTCAAGAGATGTGAACTTTTATTTCACTACTTTTTCAACAAAAATCGTATTTTCAGAAGTGACAAGAAAGTGTAAAGGGCCTCCTTACCAATATCTTTGAAAATTGGGGAAGTTCAATCTACAAAGGTCTAAGACCTAATTTCATTTTGCTTAGGCTCACTATAAACAGCCTAAACAAAAGATAAAGATGACACTGATTTTTTAAAACTAAGCTATCCTAGGTCTTTACTTGCCCAGATATATTTAGGCTATTTTGTATTTCAAATATTTTATAAGTTTTCAACGTTTTAAATAGTAGGTCTATGTAACACCACAATTTCGTGCACTTACCTATAGGAAGCCATGTCAAGATTTTCAGCCTAAGTACACCCTTCAATTAACTAATTAATAACTCAATGAAGCTCTAAAGACAAAATACCTAGTAATTTGACAATTATTTCTTCATGTGTAGGAGAATCTACTTTAAAAGCAACCAAAACCATTTAACCTTATATGATCTATCAAACTAATCCCAGCAAACCAATTCGAATACAACAGACAAACGACACTTACGACAGCCTCCCCTTTAGACTTTTTTTTATCATTTATTATAATGATATCAACCAGGCTGGCTTGCACTGTTTGTGTTTGTCCTGGTTGTTTGTCATTGTAACAACCAATCAGAACCCACAACTCAGTGATCGTTCAGCAAAATACATATCTAGTTTTTTTATTTTTTACAAAATATTTCTTTATAATCTGTTCTAATGAACTGAACAATAAGTCAATTTTATAAAAGTTGTACAAATATTGTGTTGTCTTGAATTAGATGTTAACACTAACAAACATTTTAACAAAAATTATATTTTAAGTCCAATATATTGGGTCGTTGTAGACTGAAGTAGAGTTGTCCATCAAGTTCATGGCTACGTGGTTTGGATGATTTTGTAGTTTAACCACGTAACGTTCACTAAATATGACAATTTCCTAGTATTTTAAGGTCCCGGTGAAGAGTGGCATTTGATATATACCATGGTGCTCTAACAACCTTCCTTAATAATTTAGACTGGTACCGTTGAATTATATCTATATTGGAGTTAGATGCAATGTCCAACAGCTTGCAGTCCATATGTCCAGATTGGTTTCAAAACAGTTTTGTACAGTAGGGTGAGTGCAACCAGTGAATGACCGTTTAAGCTTGAGTTTCCTTAAATCTTACATGGGAAAACAGGCTATTACGTTACAGTGTAGGGAATAGTTTAAACGTCTTGTCCGTATACTTCCTAAACATAAAACTTAATGTATTATGTTTAAAAAGAGTATTGAAAAATACAATGTATCACACATAAATCATTGCAACAGTGAATGACCACCTATCTACCAGTTAATGGCCGGTCTTTTCCCAGTGAATGACCGGTCGGTATTTTGGTGTCGGTATATGAGTTCAAGTCAATTTTCCTTGTATGGAGGGAAATAAAAGAGGTTACTAGCGAAGAAGTACTTTGGCCTAGCAGGCAAACAAATGCTATAACAAATGTAGCAATTAAAGAAGGAAAAGAAACAGAATAATTTCAATCTAATCAAAACAACCTTATACCTATTTTAAAGCAAGGATGTAATACAACTCCAATACTTGGTCGGAGCCAAGGAATACAAGAAGAGGATATTCCGCACAAAACAACTGAAGACGCACCTACCCAACAAAACGAAACAGTTTTATCAGTATCTAATTCTTTGCAGGAAAGAAGTGATAGCCCTAAGTCAGATCCTTGGGAAAAACACTTATATTGTCCGAAAAAAGAGAAGGTCAAACAAAGAAGAGAAAGTAAGAAAAGTTCCCTTCGCCATGACTTCCGAAAATTTGAAATTGTACATGATAACAAATAACAAACTAAATATAAAAAAAAAAAGAAAAGTGCTATAAAAAATAGGAAGGTTGGAAGAAGAAGTAAAAATATAAGCAAGAAAAATATAGGTAAGATAGACAACGACAACAACTGTTTTTCGAGGAGTGGCGAATAGCTAAGAATAATGAAACTAGACGAACCTAGTAACTTTTAAGTATAGAAAGAGCAATTAGCACGTATCTATTTTTGTGTAGGTAAATAGTACAGCTTAGCGTTAAAGATACATAATTAAATGTTAAATCTAAAAAATTACCATAAACTTTAACCCCCGGTCAAATTCTAGTTATAGTTTATCAACAAGATTTCTGGTGTTTTTTTTTTTTTTTTTTTTTTTTTTTTCTAACACTTTATCAGTCAGAAAATATTGTTTCCAAATCTTTAAAAGAAAATTGTTCAAAATATATTGAACGACCTAAGTGGTAATTCACTGGTTATACCCATAGTTCTGATCCAGTAAACGACCGGCTGTATAATTAATTGTTGTTTGAGGTTCCGATCTTAAAATGAGTAGAATTGTAGACCTGAACATGTTTACTGTTAATTACATATAATTCTTATTCTTATATATGAGACGCCGACACAACGTTGTTGTTATTTTAAGGCGAATATGAATGGTTATATGAGTGTAGGATGAGTGTGGATGAGTGTAGTCTGGTTACTATCTGAATTCAACTGTTCCTCAGAAAGGGCAATTTATTAATAGCCCAACAGCCAGGGCAACTAAGGGACCTACAGCTTTACGTGGAATCCGAACCACGTAGTGCTGGTCTGGTTTTCAGCTAATTGACAGACCTGATACTCAGTTATCTCCCCCACACAACATCCGCACAATGATTACCACCCAACATGGACACCCCAGACTTCTCTAGTAGTGTCCACGCCAATAGCAACCATCAAGCGGACGCCATGTCGGTATTATGAGGACCGAGCATCCAACCTATCACCTACAATCTCCCAAACACTTTGTCCCCATGTAGCCGGGTTACAGCACTGCGCAACCAGTGTCAGTAGTACATTTATACGGGAATTAGACTCACTTTTCTGGCCTCTGATTGGTCGAGAGCGGTCACGTGACTTTTCCAAGATGGCGGCGTCCATTTCCCGTCAAATTTCCTAACCTCACTTTTCCTAACCTCAAATTTCCCACAAATTCCCAAATTTCCCTCCAAATTCCCACATCATACTATATAAAATTCACTGTTAACCTTGTTATACTATATAAAATACACTCTTAACCTAACTTTTTCCATGTTATACTATATAAAATGCACTGTTAACCTTGTTATACTATATAAAATACACTTTTTCCGTGTTATACTATATAAAATGCACTTTTTTTGTCCAATATGGCGTCTTTCCCTCCCGCGCCAACTCACACCCCGTGGGAAAATTCCCTCCCAAAATTTCCTCATCCAAGATGGCGGCCTTTCCCTTGTTATACTATATAAAATGTACACTCTTATACTATATAAAATGAACTTTTTTTGTCCAATATGGCATTTTTTCCATGTTATACTATATAAAATGCACTGTTAACCTTGTTATACTATATAAAATACACTCTCAACCTAACTTATTCCATGTTATACTATATAAAATGAACTTTGTTTGTCCAATATGACGTCTTTTTCCATGTTATACTATATAAAATGAATTTTTTTGTCCAATATGGCGTCTTTCCCTCCAAAAATTCCCCCATCCAAGATGGCGGTCTTTATACTATATAAAATACACTATAATAAATGGCTAACGCGTCGTCTGCTGGCCGGGCGCGCATGCGCTTGTTACTCTACTCATATATACACTATAACAAATGCATTATTTCATATATACACTATAACAAATGAATTATGGCTGATCCGATCGCAGCGCTCCTAGCGGCAACGTCGATCGCAACGGACCTGGCGGCATCAGCTGTGCGCGGGTGACGCATGCGCATGGACTTGCTACTCTGTGGCAATATACACCATAACAAACGCAATATTTCATGAACGGGCTTTATCGCTGTTATCACATCACTTGACCTCTAAGGTTATCATGTGGAGTGTCCATGCGGTGCTGATTAATGTAACAATGACCTCAAAGGTCAACCCGTGGCTGTTATCACATCCGCTTCCATTACCACAAGCATTGTTTTACATCCCGTGTCTTGCACAATCTCTTTTAATAATATCGAACACTTAATTAACATTGTATATTCTTCCTTCTGATCATTTATTAAAACAGTACTACACTGGATGACATAACTAAAAAAAAAAAACTAAAACTCACTTATAACTCAAACATAAACTTTGAAACAGAAAAACACTAATCATACACTTCAAACATAAAAATTAATAACAACTAAAATTGCAAACAATATAATGTTCGAGCGTACTTTTAACAAGTTAAAGTAGTCAGAAAATATTCGATCGGAAAATGTATATACACAACTCCCAGAGACCCAAACACATGGAGAACCTAGAACACACAACACCCTTGATAGATCACCTTCCTATTCATCACATAAGGCCCTTGATCATCCATCACCTATCCATAAGACATCTGACTGACCACCTACCCACCCAATATACTGGACTAACCACACTCTACATATAAGACTTTTGATTGACCATCTACCCATTCAACACACACAGACCCTCGATAGGCCACCCACCTCCCCAACACATAAGACATCCGACTGACCACCTACCCACCTAATATACTAGACTAACCACACTCTACATACAAGACTTTTGATTGACCATCTACCCACTCAACACACACAAACCCTCGATAGGCCACCCAACTCCCCAACACATAAGACATCCCACTGACCACCTACTCACCTAATATACTAGACTAACCATACCTTACATACAAGACCTTTGATTGACCACCTACCTACCCAACACACACAGTACCCTCGATAGACCACCAACCTTCCCAACACATAAGTCATCTGACTGACCATCTACCCACCTAATATACTAGACTAACCACACTCTACACATAGTCCTCTTGACAGACCACTCACCCTTCTCAACACATAATACATTTGACCACCTACCCACCTAATATACTAGACTAACCACACGCTACATACAAGACTTTTGATTGACCATCTACCTACTCAATACACACAAAACACATGTTTTATCACACATCAACCTAACAAACACAATTCTCGATTGACACTCCACCTTCCCAAAGCATAAGACTTTTGAAGGACCATCGACCAAAGATACAAAAATCATGATAAACAAAGCACACACTCTGCAGACAAGACTTTTGATTGACCATCTACCTACCCTACACACACAGTACTCTCGATAGGCCACTCACCTCCCCAAGACATAAGACATCTGACTGACCACCTACCCACCCAATATACTAGACTAACCACACTCTACATACAAGACTTTTGATCGACCATCTACCCACTCAACACACAGACCCTCGATAGGCCACCCACCTCCCCAACACATAAGACATCCGACTGACCACATATCCACCTAATATACTAGACTAACCACACCTTACATACAATACCTTTGATTGACCACCTACCTACCCAACACACACAGTACCCTCGATAGGCCACCCAACTTCCCAACACATAAGACATCTAACTGACTACCTACCCACCTAATATACTAGACTAACCACACTCTACACATAGTCCTCTTGACAGACCACTCACCCCTCTTGACACATAATACATTTGACCACCTACCCACCTAATATACTAGACTAACCATACCTTACATACAAGACCTTTGATTGACCACCTACCTACCCAACACACACAGTACCCTCGATAGGCCACCCACCTTCCCAACACATAAGACATCTGACTGACCATCTAACCACCTAATATACTAGACTAACCACTCCTTACATACAAGACCTTTGATTGACCACCTACCTACCCAACACACACAGTACCCTCGATAGGCCACACACCTTCCCAACACATAACACATCTGACTGACCACCTACCCACCTAATATACTAGACTAACCACACTCTACACATAGTCCTCTTGACAAACCACTCACCCCTCTCGACACATAATACATTTGACCACCTACCCACCTACTATATTAGACTAACAACACTCTACATACAAGACTTTTGATTGACCATCTACCTACTCAATACACACAAAACACTTGTTTGATCACACATCAACTTAACAAACACAACTGTCGATTGACACTCCACCTTCCCAAAGCATAAGACTTTTGAAGGACCATCGACCAAAGATATAAAAATCATGATAAACAAACCACACACCGTACATACAAGACTTTTGATTGACCATCTACCTACCCTACAGACACAGTACTCTCGATAGGCCACTCACCTCCCCAACACATAAGACATGTACAAACTACCTACCAAACACTAATACCCTTCCTATCCAGTAGTAAGACTCTCCTACCCACTTACCCTACACACAGGCATCTTTATATACCACATACCATACCGACACATAATACATTTGTAGACTACCTACTTAACGTACAAGACTTATCACCTAATAGACAATCTACATAAGGCTTTAGTTGTCATTCCACTTATCCAACACACATGTACAAGACACCTACCAAGCTCCATAACCCTACCTATCCATTAGTAAGACTCTCCTACTCACTTACCCTACACACAGTTATCTTTACAGACCAACTACCCTCCCAACACATAATATTATTGACAGACAACCTACTTTACATACAAGACTTACCACCTACCCAACGCACTTAGATTGCCTACTTACTAAAAACATTATTTCTTATTACCTCCTGCCTATCCAATACGTAATAGCCATGATTGACCACCACTCACCTACTCAACAAACACAGTTCTCTTGATAGGCCACTCTCCTCCCCAACACATAAGACATCTGACTGACCACCTACCTACTTAATATACTAGACTAACCACACTCTACATACAAGACGTTTGATTGTACACTCACCTACTAAACACACAGACGTTTGATTAAACACCCACATACTCAACACAGAGTCATGTTGATAGACCAAACCACCTTCCCCAAACATAAAACCTTTGATAGACCAACCACACACCCTACAGTCATAACTTAAAATACCATCACACTACCAAAAAGGCAGTCTCTTTATAGACCCCCATCTACTCAATACGTGAGACACTTGGTTAACTACTCTTCTACCCAACACATAGTCCTCTTGATAGGCCACTCACCCTCCCGACACATAATACATTTGACAGACCACTTACTTAATATACAAGACTGACCATACACTCTACATAGAAGACGTTTGATTATCCACTCACCTACTCAATACACACAAAACACTTGTTTGATCACACACCTATTTATCAAACAGAACTGTCGACACTCACTCCACCTTCCCAAAGCATAAGACTTTTGAAGGACCACTTACCAAACATACGAAAATCATGATAAACAAACTACACACTCTGCAGACATCACTTAATATACCATCATACTACCATGAAAATAGTCCTATTGACATACCCCTACTTATCCAATATACGTACCACACACCGTGCATACAAGACTTATATTTACCCACCCACATACTAATCAAACAAGACTCTTGATTGACAATCCATCTCCGTAACATTCATGGATGACCTACCTACCACACATACGACTTGACCACCCACAAAAAACAAGACTTTACGTTTAACCACCTATTTAACATACAAGACCAACCACACACCATACAATCATGACTTAACAGTCCACCCACCTACCAAACACACATCTCTTGATGGACCATATGCCTACACATTACTCTTGATAGATCATCCACCTAACAATTACATAAAACCTTTGATAGACCACCAACACACATGAACAACCTACCTACGTAACATCCAACACTCTTGACTTACCACCCACCTACTCAACACACAGCACTCTCGATAGACTACATAACTAACCATTACATAAAACCTAAGATTGACTCCCAATATTCATAAACGACCTACCTACCAAACATACAACTTGATTGACCACTCACCTACCCATCACACATTTCTCTTGATTGTCCAATCACCCTCCCATAAAAAGACTGTTGTCAGACTATCTACTTAACATACAAGAATCTTCATTGACCATCCACCTACGCAACACACACAGTACGCTCGATAGATCACTTAACTACCCATTACATAAAACCTTAGATTGACACCCAACATTCATGGTTGACCTACCTACCAAACATACGACTTGACCACCTTCCCAAAGCATAAGAACTTTGAAGGACCACCTACCAAACATACGTACCACACACCATAAAATCATGACTTAACAGTTCACCCACCTACTCAACACACAACACCTCTGATAGATCATCCACCTAAACATTACATAAAACCTTTGATTGACTCACAATCCTAACATTCATGAACAACCATCCTCCTAAACATACGACTTAACCACCCACAAAAACAAGATTTTATATATAACCACCTATTTAACATACGTACCAAACACCATAAAATCATGACTTAACAGTCCACCCACCTACTCAACACACAACACCTCTGATAGATCATCCACCTAACCATTACATAAAACCTTTGATTGACTCACAATCCTAACATTCATGAACATCCATCCTCCTAAACATACGACTTAACAACCCACAAAAACAAGACTTTATGTATAACCACCTATTTAACATACGTACCACACACCATAAAATCATGACTTAACAGTCCACCCACCTACTCAACACACAACACCTCTGATATATCATCCACCTAACCATTACATAAAACCTTTGATAGACCACCAACACACATGAACAACCTACATACCTACCTACTTAACATCCAACACTCTTGACTTCCCGCCCACCTACTCAACACACAGATAGAATACGTAACTAACCATTACATAAAACCTTAGATTGACACTCAACATTCATGGAAGACCTACCTACCAAACATACAACTTGATTGACCGCCTACCTACCCATCACACATTTCTCTTGATAGACCAATCACCCTCCCATAAAAAGACTTTTGTCAGACTATTTACTTAACATACAAGACTTACCACCTAATAGGCAATCTACATAAGGCTTTAGTTATCATTCCACCTATCCAACACACATGTACAAGACACCTACCAAGCTCCATAACCCTACCTATCCATTTGTAAGACTCATGATTTACCCAACACACAGTTATCTTTACAGACCAACTACCCTCCCAACACATAATATTATTGACAGACAACCTACTGTACATACAAGACTTACCACCCACCTACTCAACACACAAAAGACCAACCACACACTCTACATATGAGACTCTTGGTTAGTCGCCCACCTACTCAACATACAACACCTCTGATACACCATTCCCTTGAACATTACATAAAACCTGTGATATTCCACCCAATCACCAAACACACATGACTCTTAATAGACCAATCCACCTACCTCTGCACACACAATTCCTTAGGACACACCCTACACCCACCACTCATTCTACAGACAAAACCCCTAGAGAACTACCCATCCACCATAAAAACACTATTGCTTCATATAATCATGTTTTAAAATAACATTATTACACTGTAAGATAGGTTTAATATAGCTAAAGACCTAAAGTTTTTCCTAAAATTCTGTTTTCTCTAGAAATAAGAGAGCCGTTGGTGGAAAACATCCAAACTAAACATAGAAAATAAGAATCAGCTAGTAGTTTCATAGAAATTCTGCTATACTAAACTAAAAAATATGAGAAAAAAGTTAGGTTTAAAAACAATGAACATAGAAAAAGTTAGGTTTAAAAACAATGAACATAGAAAAAGTTAGGTTAAAAAAATGAACATAGAAAAAGTTAGGTTAAAAATGAACATAGAAAAGGTTAGGTTAAAAAAATGAACACAGAAAAAGTTAGGTTAGCAAACATCAGAAAAGTAAGTCTAGCAAACAACCGAAAGGTTGATTGCTATCCTTACTTTTCCAAAAAGTTGTTAAAATTAACAAAAGTTAAAAAATGTCCCATTTTTTGAGTTTGGTAATTTAACTGAACTTTTCTTCAGGGAGGGTAGTTGGTCTGTAAAGATAACTGTGTGTTGGGTAAATCATGAGTCTTACTAATGGATAGGTAGGGTTATGGAGCTTGGTAGGTGTCTTGTACGTGTGTGTTGGATAGGTGGAATGATAACTAAAGCCTTATGTAGATTGCCTATTAGGTGGTAAGTCTTGTATGTTAAGTAAATAGTCTGACAAAAGTCTTTTTATGGGAGGGTGATTGGTCTATCAAGAGAAATGTGTGATGGGTAGGTAGGCGGTCAATCAAGTTGTATGTTTGGTAGGTAGGTCTTCCATGAATGTTGAGTGTCAATCTAAGGTTTTATGTAATGGTTAGTTACGTATTCTATCTGTGTGTTGAGTAGGTGGGCGGGAAGTCAAGAGTGTTGGATGTTAAGTAGGTAGGTATGTAGGTTGTTCATGTGTGTTGGTGGTCTATCAAAGGTTTTATGTAATGGTTAGGTGGATGATCTATCAGAGGTGTTGTGTGTTGAGTAGGTGGATGGACGGTTAAGTCATGATTTTATGGTGTGTGGTACGTATGTTTAATAGGTGGTTATACATAAAGTCTTATTTTTGTGGGTTGTTAAGTCGTATGTTTAGGAGGATGGATGTTCATGAATGTTAGGATTGTGAGTCAATCAAAGGTTTTATGTAATGGTTAGGTGGATGATCTATCAGAGGTGTTGTGTGTTGAGTCGGTGGGTGGACTGTTAAGTCATAATTTTATGGTGTGTGGTACGTATGTTAAATAGGTGGTTATACATAAAGTCTTGTTTTTGTGGGTTGTTAAGTCGTATGTTTAGGAGGATGGTTGTTCATGAATGTTAGGATTGTGAGTCAATCAAAGGTTTTATGTAATGGTTAGGTGGATGATCTATCAGAGGTATTGTGTGTTGAGTAGGTGGGTGGACTGTTAAGTCATGATTTTATGGTGTGTGGTACGTATGTTAAATAGGTGGTTATACATAAAGTCTTGTTTTTGTGGGTGGTTAAGTCGTATGTTTAGGAGGATGGTTGTTCATGAATGTTAGGATTGTGAGTCAATCAAAGGTTTTATGTAATGTTTAGGTGGATGATCTATCAGAGGTGTTGTGTGTTGAGTAGGTAGGTGAACTGTTAAGTCATGATTTTATGGTGTGTGGTACGTATGTTTGGTAGGTGGTCCTTCAAAGGTCTTATGCTTTGGGAAGGTGGTCAAGTCGTATGTTTGGTAGGTAGGTCAACCATGAATGTTGGGTGTCAATCTAAGGTTTTATGTAATGGGTAGTTAAGTGATCTATCGAGCGTACTGTGTGTGTTGAGTAGGAGGATGGTCAATGAAGATTCTTGTATGTTAAGTAGATAGTCTGACAACAGTCTTTTTATGGGAGGGTGATTGGACAATCAAGAGAAATGTGTGATGGGTAGGTGAGCGGTCAATCAAGTTGTATGTTTGGTAGGTAGGTCGTTCATGAATATTGGGAGTCAATCTTAGGTTTTATGTAATGGTTAGTTATGTAGTCTATCGAGAGTGCTGTGTGTTGAGTAGGTGGGTGGTAAGTCAAGAGTGTTGGATGTTACGTAGGTAGGTTGTTCATGTGTGTTGGTGGTCTATCAAAGGTTTTATGTAATTGTTAGGTGGATGATCTATCAAGAGTAATGTGTAGGCATATGGTCCATCAAGAGATGTGTGTTTGGTAGGTGGGTGGACTGTTAAGTCATGATTGTATGGTGTGTGGTTGGTCTTGTATGTTAAATAGGTGGTTAAACATAAAGTCTTGTTTTTTGTGGGTGGTCAAGTCGTATGTGTGGTAGGTAGGTCATCCATGAATGTTACGGAGATGGATTGTCAATCAAGAGTCTTTTTTGATTAGTATGTGGGTGGGTAAATATAAGTCTTGTATGCACGGTGTGTGGTACGTATATTGGATAAGTAGGAGTATGTCAATAGGACTATTTTCATGGTAGTATGATGGTATATTAAGTGATGTCTGCAGAGTGTGTAGTTTGTTTATCATGATTTTTGTATGTTTGGTAGGTGGTCCTTCAAAAGTCTTATGCTTTGGGAAGGTGGAGTGAGTGTCGACAGTTCTGTTTGATAAATAGGTGTGTGATCAAACAAGTGTTTTGTGTGTATTGAGTAGGTGAGTGGATAATCAAACGTCTTCTATGTAGAGTGTATGGTCAGTCTTGTATATTAAGTAAGTGGTCTGTCAAATGTATTATGTGTCGGGAGGTGTGAGTGGTCTATCAAGAGGACTATGTGTTGGGTAGGCGAGTGGTTAACCAAATGTCTCACGTATTGAGTAGATGGGGGTCTATAAAGAGACTGCCTTTTTGGTAGTGTGATGGTATTTTAAGTTATGACTGTAGGGTGTGTGGTTGGTCTATCAAAGATTTTATGTTTGGGGAAGGTGGTTTGGTCTATCAACATGACTCTGTGTTGAGTATGTGGGTGTTTAATCAAACGTCTGTGTGTTTAGTAGGTGAGTGTACAATCAAAAGTCTTGTATGTAGAGTGTGGTTAGTCTAGTATATTAAGTAGGTAGGTGGTCAGTCAGATGTCTTATGTGTTGGGGAGGAGAGTGGCCTATCAAGAGAACTGTGTTTGTTGAGTAGGTGAGTGGTGGTCAATCATGGCTATTACGTATTGGATAGGCAGGAGGTAATAAGAAATAATGTTTTTAGTAAGTAGGCAATCTAAGTGCGTTGGGTAGGTGGTAAGTCTTGTATGTAAAGTAGGTTGTCTGTCAATAATATTATGTGTTGGGAGGGTAGTTGGTCTGTAAAGATAACTGTGTGTAGGGTAATTGAGTAGGAAATTCTTACTAATGGATAGGTAGGGTTATATAGCTTGGTAGGTGTCTTGTACATGTGTGTTGAATAGGTGGAATGACAACTAAAGCCTTATGTAGATTGTCTATTAGGTGATAAGTCTTGTACGTTAAGTAGGTAGTCTGTCAAATGTATTATGTGTCGGTATGGTATGTGGTATATAAAGATGCCTGTGTGTAGGGTAAGTGGGTAGGAGAGTCTTACTACTGGATAGGAAGGGTATTAGTGTTTGGTAGGTAGTTTGTACATGTCTTATGTGTTGGGGAGGTGAGTGGCCTATCGAGAGTACTGTGTGTGTAGGGTAGGTAGATGGTCAATCAAAAGTCTTGTATGTACGGTGTGTGGTTTGTTTATCATGATTTTTGTATCTTTGGTCGATGGTCCTTCAAAAGTCTTATGCTTTGGGAAGGTAGAGTGTCAATCGACAGTTGTGTTTGTTAAGTTGATGTGTGATCAAACAAGTGTTTTGTGTGTATTGAGTAGGTAGATGGTCAATCAAAAGTCTTGTATGTAGAGTGTGGTTATTCTAGTATATTAGGTGGGTAGGTGGTCAAATGTATTATGTGTCGAGAGGGGTGAGTGGTCTGTCAAGAGGACTATGTGTAGAGTGTGGTTAGTCTAGTATATTAGGTGGGTAGGTGGTCAGTCAGATGTGTTATGTGTTGGGAAGGTGTGTGGCCTATCGAGGGTACTGTGTGTGTTGGGTAGGTAGGTGGTCAATCAAAGGTCTTGTTTGTAAGGTGTGGTTAGTCTAGTATTTTAGGTGGGTAGATGGTCAGTCAGATGTCTTATGTGTTGGGAAGGTGGGTGGCCTATCGAGGGTACTGTGTGTGTTGGGTAGGTAGGTGGTCAATCAAAGGTCTTGTATGTAAGGTATGGTTAGTCTAGTATATTAGGTGGGTAGGTGGTCAAATGTATTATGTGTCAAGAGGGGTGAGTGGTCTGTCAAGAGGACTATGTGTAGAGTGTGGTTAGTCTAGTATATTAGGTGGTTAGGTGGTCAGTTAGATGTCTTATGTGTTGGGAAGTTGGGTGGCCTATCGAGGGTACTGTGTGTGTTGGGTAGGTAGGTGGGGTAGGTGGTCAATCAAAGGTCTTGTATGTAAGGTGTGGTTAGTCTAGTATATTAGGTTGGTAGGTGGTCAGTCGGATGTCTTATGTGTTGGGGAGGTGGGTGGCCTATCGAGGGTCTGTGTGTTGAGTGGGTAGATGGTCGATCAAAAGTCTTGTATGTAGAGTGTGGTTAGTCTAGTATATTGGGTGGGTAGGTGGTCAGTCAGATGTCTTATGTGTTGGGGAGTTGAGTGGCCTATCGAGAGTACTGTGTGTGTAGGGTAGGTAGATGGTCAATCAAAAGTCTTGTCTGCAGAGTGTGTGGTTTGTTTATCATAATTTTTGTAACTTTGGTCGATGGTCCTTCAAAAGTCTTATGCTTTGGGAAGGTGGAGTGTCAATCGAGAGTTGTGTTTGTTAGGTTGATGTGTGATAAAACAAGTGTTTTGTGTGTATTGAGTAGGTAGATGGTCAATCAAAAGTCTTGTATGTAGCGTGTGGTTAGTCTAGTATATTAGGTGGGTAGGTGGTCAAATGTATTATGTGTCGAGAGGGGTGAGTGGTCTGTCAAGAGGACTATGTGTAGAGTGTGGTTAGTCTAGTATATTAGGTGGGTAGATGGTCAGTCAGATGTCTTATGTGTTGGGAAGGTTGGTGGTCTATCGAGGGTACTGTGTGTGTTGGGTAGGTAGGTGGTCAATCAAAGGTCTTGTATGTAAGGTGTGGTTAGTCTAGTATATTAGGTGAGTAGGTGGTCAGTCGGATGTCTTATGTGTTGGGGAGTTGGGTGGCCTATCAAGGGTTTGTGTGTGTTGAGTGGGTAGATGGTCAATCAAAAGTCTTGTATGTAGAGTGTGGTTAGTCTAGTATATTAGGTGGGTAGGTGGTCAGTCGGATGTCTTATGTGTTGGGGAGGTGGATGGCCTATCGAGGGTCTGTGTGTGTTGAATGGGTAGATGGTCAATCAAAAGTCTTGTATGTAGAGTGTGGTTAGTCCAGTATATTGGGTGGGTAGGTGGTCAGTCAGATGTCTTATGGATAGGTGATGGATGATTAAGGGCCTTATGTGATGAATAGGAAGGTGATCTATCAAGGGTGTTGTGTGTTCTAGGTTCTCCATGTGTTTGGGTCTCTGGGAGTTGTGTATATACATTTTCCGATCGAATATTTTCTGACTACTTTAACTTGTTAAAAGTACGCTCGAACATTATATTGTTTGCAATTTTAGTTGTTATTAATTTTTATGTTTGAAGTGTATGATTAGTGTTTTTCTGTTTCAACGTTTATGTTTGAGTTATGGGTGAGTTTTAGTTTTTTTTAGTTATGTCATCCAGTGTAGTACTGTTTTAATAAATGATCAGAAGGAAGAATATACAATGTTAATTAAGTGTTCGATATTATTAAAAGAGATTGTGCAAGACATGGGATGTAAAACAATGCTTGTGGTAATGGAAGCGGATGTGATAACAGCCACGGGTTGACCTTTGAGGTCATTGTTACATTAATCAGCACCGCATGGACACTCCACATGATAACCTTAGAGGTCAAGTGATGTGATAACAGCGATAAAGCCCGTTCATGAAATATTGCGTTTGTTATGGTGTATATTGCCACAGAGTAGCAAGTCCATGCGCATGCGTCACCCGCGCACAGCTGATGCCGCCAGGTCCACTGCGATCGACGTTGCCACTAGGAGCGCTGCGATCGGGTCAGCCATAATTCATTTGTTATAGTGTATATTTGAAATAATGCATTTGTTATAGTGTATATATGAAATAATGCATTTGTTATAGTGTATATATGAGTAGAGTAACAACGCGCATGCGCGCCCGGCCAGCAGACGACGCGTTAGCCATTTATTATAGTGTATTTTATATAGTATAAAGACCGCCATCTTGGATGAGGGAATTTTGGGAGGGAAAGACGCCATATTGGACAAAAAAATTCATTTTATATTGTATAACATGGAAAAAGACGTCATATTGGACAAACAAAGTTCATTTTATATAGTATAACATGGAATAAGTTAGGTTGAGAGTGTATTTTATATAGTATAACAAGGTTAACAGTGCATTTTATATAGTATAACATGGAAAAAATGCCATATTGGACAAAAAAAGTTCATTTTATATAGTATAACAAGGGAAAGGCCGCCATCTTGGATGAGGAAATTTTGGGAGGGAATTTTCCCACGGGGTGTGAGTTGGCTTGGGAGGGAAAGACGTCATATTGGACAAAAAAAGTGCATTTTATATAGTATAACATGGAAAAAGAGTGTATTTTATATAGTATAACAAGGTTAACAGTGCATTTTATATAGTATAACATGGAAAAAGTTAGGTTAAGAGTGTATTTTATATAGTATAACAAGGTTAACAGTGAATTTTATATAGTATGATGTGGGAATTTGGAGGGAAATTTGGGAATTTGTGGGAAATTTGAGGTTAGGAAAAGTGAGGTTAGGAAATTTGGCGGGAAATGGACGCCGCCATCTTGGAAAAGTCACGTGACCGCTCTCGACCAATCAGAGGCCAGAAAAGTGAGTCTAATTCCCGTATAAATGTACTACTAGTGTCGACACATATTGCAGTTACAATCAATAATCAAAGAACAATGAGAAATACAGCTGATTTTGTTTTTACAGTATATATAGTAGAGAAGCTGAAGATGAACTGGGTGGATATATTTTTTTTCACTTTTATTCCTGGATCAATATTTACATATTACTATAGTAGACCAACACCTACTTTGAGGCGGAAAACGCAGTCGACCGCGCTAATAGCCCACCTTTCGAAGCCATTGTCACCCGTAAGCTGGGTCGGGAGGCCGGCCGGCGGGCAGCCAATTAGTCACACGTATTGCTCCGAGTACCGATACGAGTTTTTTTCCAGATTCAATTTTATGGAAATATAAGTCATGTTACGTTATTCATCACGGCCTACTGTTAATTGTGATATAAAATTTGACGCAAATCGGTGAAAATTGAGTGGTTAAAATGCACTTGCTTAATGTGTTTGAAATAGCAATAAGGATTTAATTTAATAATACTACATAAATAAAACTAGAGTCATGTATTTACAAAAGAAAAAAACATTACACAGTCATGAACAAACAAACCAAGAACATTGAAAATTAAAAAAGAGTGCTTAAATGGAAATATAATTCTTCTTATAATTCTTAAGTATTGTAGTAATATTAAACGAAACCTGTTCGATTTACTACGAGGATGCGACGAGAATTAAAAATTATGGTTTTGGATGGAAAGTTTACCTTTGATTACTAAATTAACTCGAATCTTTCATGCTTAGTATGATCGATGCACCACGGTCATTACTGGTTCCGCATCATTAGCAAAGGGATGGACGTGATTCATACTTCCCTTCGGTTCTGGCCGTCCCAACATCCGGCCTTAATTATGTATTCTGGGAATACATAAGTTCCACTATTGTTACTAATATTCTACTGAGGTAACTGTTTAGTCGCTGTGGTCAGTTTATGTTTGCGGGTTATTCGGTGAAGAATCAAATTTGTGAGTGCAATGGCAGAAGTTAGGGCTTCGTCTCCGGAGAAGTATATCACCTCTAAGAGTAAACAGGCATACACCAGTGCAGAAAGACGTCTTATTTTACAAGTTTACGGTGTCTTACGAACAGAAAATCCGGGAATGTCGAAGAGAGATGTGGCGGAAAGAGTAGGCGTGTTGACAGGATCGAGCAGAGCGACTGTGGAGCGGCTAAGAAAAGAAGCGAACGACGGCCCTGTTGTGACACCCGGAAAGAAACGTCCTCGTCAAGTAGGCAAACGAACAAGGATGGTGATTTTCGACGATTTCCAAAAGAATAGTATCAAAAGAAAAGTTCATTCGCTACAAAGGCAAAACATACCACCTACAGTAAAAAAAGTCAATGCAATGATCAATGATGACCCCGAGCTTCCAAATATGTGCCAAGAAACCACGAGAAAACTGATGATCGATCTAGGTTTTAAGTACGAAAAAAGAAATCACCGTGCCATACTGATTGAACGGCAAGATATAATACTTTGGCGGAGAAGATATCTAATGAAAATTAAGAAATTTAGAGAAGAGGGAAAGAAGATTTTTTATTTGGATGAAACGTGGTGCAACGCTGGACACACAGTGAAGAAAGCATGGACGCCCAGTTACATAAAGTCGGCAAAGCAAGCGTTCATAAATGGAGAAACAACTGGCCTGCACAATCTTCCTGGGAGAGGTGGACGCCATATTGTTGTGCACATAGGCAGTGAGACGGGGTTTTTGAATGACCCAACGATCCATCAGAAACAAACGATGCTCGATGGATTTTTAGGGCAAAAAAGACAGCGAAGATGAGCAATGCGACGCATCACGACGAAATGAATGCGGCTGCCTTTGAAGAGTGGTTTTCCGGAATCATGCACTTACTTCCACCAGATAGCGTAATTGTAATGGATAACGCGTCTTATCATAGTGAGACATTAAAAAAAACTTCCGAACATGAGCTGGAACAAACTCAAGATTCAACAGTGGCTGACAGAGAACGGCGTGGAATACAATCAAAAAGATGTCAAGTCAGAACTACTCGACCGTATCCCAGCGCATTTTAAAATGGAAGCCAAGACGTATAAAGTCGACGAAATCGCCGAAGAACATGGTCACACGGTACTCCGTCTCCCACCTTATCACTGTGACCTAAACCCGATAGAGTTGATATGGGCCCAAGTCAAAAATGCTGTTGCTATGACCAATACTGACTACAATATGTCTTCAGTTGAAGAGGATCTACATAAGGCGATAAACAACGTCACTGCCGAGAACTGGAAAAAGTGTGTCGAACATGTGAAGAAAATTGAGGCATATATGTGGGATCTTGATGGAATAAGCGACGAAGTGCAGGACAGGATTGTTGTGATGGACGCTGGAAACAGTGATGACACCGAGGAAGAATCCTGGAGCAGTGACGAAGTCAGTGATGGCGAGTCGAATGACAAGTTGGCTTTTCCTCTATGAAGTAAGCTGTTATTCTTTAATTTCATAAATAAATATTAAGGATTTACCGTTACAAAGAAAAATAAGTATCAACAATAGATTTGACTTTGAAATACAAACTTTTTGTTTCTAAATACATGCATTTAGTTATTATTCAGCTGTTAAAGTAATTAACTTTAATCGTTAACACAAATTTTTTTTATTTTTAACATTGAATTTTGTAACTAGTTTATATCATTCTATATTAGGGCTATACAAATAAAGCTCTGACGTAAATAAGGGTACGTTTAGGATAGTTTAGGATTGCCCGAGCGTGTAAACAAAATTTAAATCGCCTAAAATGACTCAATATTTTACTTCTAATATGGCAGTTAAATGGTTTACTTTATTCGGCTGCTTATTATTATCTGTCAGTGTACATAATTTGCTTTGCTTTGTTTAAATGTTTAAAAATGTTATCCATTCATTTTATTTTTGTTCTTTTTGTTATTTTGTTATTAATTATGTTTATTGGACCTTTTTGGTAATGTAAATAGATGTAAAATACTTCTATAGAGTCTAATTATTGTCTTCCTTTGTTCTAAAATTGTTAGATATTTTTAATGTTTGTGAATTTTAAAATGACACATTACGTTTTCCTTGTATTTCGTTCTTAAGACCAAGATAAATACATCAACTCTGTTGTGTATTTTGATCTTAGCTAGTTTGTTAATGGCTGTGCAATGTTTTTTTTATTTTGTAAATACAGTTTAAATAGGTTTAATTTAACATTATTACAATACTGATCAGTTATTAATTCCATTAAGCGATATTTTTTAATTGTAAATTTTCTTGGTTCGTTTGTTTATGACTGTGTAATGTTTTTTTATTTTGTAAATACATGATTCTAGTTTTATTTATGTAGTATTATTAAATTAAATCCTTATCACTGTTTCAAACACATTAAGTAAGTGCATTTTAACCACTCAATTTTCACCAATTTGCGTCAAATTTTATATCACGATTAACAGCAGGCCGCGATGAATAACGTAACATGACTTATATTTCCATAAAATTGAATCTGGAAAAAACTCGTATCGGTACTCGGAGCAATACGTGTGACTAATTGGCTGCCCGCCGGCCTCCCGACCCAGCTTACGGGTGACAATGGCTTCGAAAGGTGGGCTATTAGCGCGGTCGACTGCGTTTTCCGCCTCAAAGTAGGTGTTGGTCTACTATAGCTGTACCCACCCGCTTCGCCGGTCATAATATTGAGTTTGATTTAGAACCTAATAGGTGAAAGAATTCGTGCATTTTTGCTTCTTCTACCAATATTAGATTTTTTAGGAGGCATGTCATAAAAAGTAAACTGCAAAACAAATAATTATTTATTTTTTATTTTCACGTTTCACCACATGTTTTAATTACCGAGGAAAAAAGGTTAACACCAAATACAGATCACCCGATCAAGTAAAAGTAGTGTGTGCTACACTCTCAAGGTGAAATGTAGAACTACAGTAAATCAAAACATATACAGTACTGTTCAATCTGCTTATGGCATGTGAAACTACATTAAACCACACAGTCATATGTTTTTTGTAAACAATTCAGATACTCCACTTGAATAACATGGGATCTTTAGGAGCCTTTGGGGCGGGACCCTCTGGACGGATCTGCATCAAACTTTACAGAAACCATCTCTGGAGTATACAGGACAACATCCTAAAATTTTATGGCGATCGGTTGGATGGTTTGGCAGCGCATAAACTTCAAATATACAAACATCCTCTTTTATAAATATAAATACACAGAAAATGTAACAGGTGGAATAATAACACTATCGGGTTCGCTCATATATCAGTCACCCTGTAATGAATAACAATCAGTAAACAAATAAAATATAGCATATTTAAGTAAGTTAAATAAACAAAATAAAATAAGTGTTACATAGACATGGCTATAAATCAGTCAATCACGTCTTGAGGACGTCTGGCTTTCAAACGCCTGTGCAAAGTAGGTTCTCCAATGTGAAAGGTAGGTTCTCCAATGCTCCTGGAACATTGTCTAAGTTTGCCATGAACTTACGACAACTACTTTTAATAAAGGCGTCAATGGTATCGAGTCCAAATTCTACATGCAGATGTGAGTTACGTATATACCATGGACTATTAAATACTGCAATTCTTAAAACTTTGTTTTGGAAAATTTGAATCTTTCATTTTGCCGGAGGAAATGCACATTCCTCAAACCGGACAGGCATATATAACTAACGGCCGAAGAATTGTTTTATATATTAAAAAATGTGCATTCCGGTTTCACATGTGACTTTCTGTTTATTATAGGAAATAATATGGATAGACGTGCGTATGCTTGAGTAAGTTTGTTGTTTACGTGAAGATTCCAGGTTAACTTTTTATAAAGGTAGACACCTAAGTATTTTATGCCTTTATCATCAGGGTTCCAAGAAATTGAAGTATTTTCAATAGTAACTTCAGGCGGCAAAATATACTTCCTGAAAGAGAAAACCTTTGTTTCACATTTCAATGGATTTAAAGATAAATTCTAGGTCTTCGGGGTTCGACCGCGTCAATTGGCTATGTACAAACATTGCCGACGTTTCGGCCACATTGCAGTAGGCCATCCTCAGGGCGAGACGATCACAGTCATAGAATTTGACTGGCCCGTTCTGTGACACAGAATTCTGTGACTGTGATCGTCTCGCCCTGAGGATGGCCTACTGCAATGTGGCCGAAACGTCATCAATGTTTGTACATAGCCAATTGACGCGGTCGAACCCCGAAGACCTAGAATTTGTTAGTGATAGTGACGACCGTGGAAGCCTATCCATGAAGATTTAAAGATAGTCTCCAGCTTTTAAACCAATCGGTCAGAGTTGTAACACTGAATTGTAATGAATTTACGGCTTGGTTGATGTCAGTGTGCTGGTTAATAAGGACCGTGTCGTCAGCATAAAGAGCGATAGTAGCCTGAGGGAGCTCAGGAATATCAGACATGTATAAGTTAAAAAGAAGAAAGAAAGAAAGAAAATAATCTTTATTAAAACAGCTAAATAAGCCGCATAATAGCGTCAATACAATTGTCATTTGGTCAAGAACATATTATTGGCTATTTAAGATACTTAGAATAAAAATAACCTTAAATAATACTGACAGATAGTTTTTTTTTTTTTATTTTTATTCTAATAACATGTGGTGGTAGGAAATAGGGGAAAGTTATTTTGAGAATTCCCCAACGCTGTAGTGACAGCCCTGCACCAACAACTCATTAATCTGTTTTTCAAACCTCCGCACGCTACTCTCGGCCTTTAGAGAATCCGGTAGCGAATTGTAAAGCCTGGAACCATTACACACCAACTGTCTTTCATAGAAAGATGTTTTATGTGAAGGGCCAATGATGTTATGGTTAGGGCGAAGATTGTATTTGTGGTCGTTCTGGAGTATCTGAAAGGTATGCATATTATTTCTGACAAAAAATACTGATCTTTTTATGTAAATAGAAGAAAAAATTAAAATTCTATTTTCTTTGAAGTACGGCTTGCAAGATGTTCTACGAGTAAGATGGAAATGGCTCTAATAGCTCTTTTTTGAAGTTTAAACACGAGATCTGTTCTTTGATTCTCGTAGCCCCAAATCTCAATGCCATAACTAAGATGAGGATAAATTAAACCATAGTATACGGCTAATAGGGCGATGCGTCCAGAGTTGAAGAGAGACCCTTTAACACAAATACACCAGAACTTAGTTTTTTACAGACAGAATCTATGTGGTCTTTAAATCTCAAGTTATTATCTATGTAAATTCCAAGAAATTTCGTTACCAGAGAAGGACTGGTTAATGTATCACCAATAAAGCAAGAAAGGGGACGATAATGATCATGGTTGTTGATATGGAATTCTAGAAAATTGGTTTTGTTTTTATTTATTGTCAGACGGTTATGGGAAAACCATTGAAGTAGAATACTAGACTTCTTGAATATTGTTTCTTCAAGTTGTGATCGATTTTTACCAGTTAATGACAGAGACGTATCGTCCGCAAATAAACACACCCTACTTCCTTCGTCGGATATTTTCAATGGCAAGTCATTAATATATAAAAGAAACAATACAGGCCCAAGCACCGACCCTTGAGGAACTCCTTTAAGAACGGGAACAGAAGAAGATTCAGCCCATTTGATATAGTTATTATTGTTCACAAACGGAATTTTTACTGACTGAACTCTTCCCCGAAGATATTTGTTAATCCTAGATTGGGAAATTCCTCTTATTCCAAGCCTGTCGATTTTAGCCAACAATAGGTCATGATCCACCATGTCAAAAGCTTGTTCCTGTATCTAGCGCTTTGGAAATAGACGAAACTAAGAAATGTACAGCGTCTGCTGTCGATTTGCCTTTAGTAAAGCCAAACTGACTACTTGATAAGATGTTATTTTTTCCAATAAAAGACAACAATCTAGACAAGAATACTCTTTCCAAGACTTTTGACAATGTTAAGACAAGGGCGGTTGGCCTGTAATTACTGCAATCTTCCCTGTTTCCTTTTTTATGTAGTGGTCTAATTATTGAATGTTTAAGAGAATCTGGAAATTTTCCTGTTTCAAATGACAAGTTAATGAGAAATGTAAGTGGCTTTGATATAAGATCATTGACCTGTCTCAACACATATGAAGAAATTTCATCTCACCCCGAGCAATGTTTAGATTTCAGAGCCAGGATCTCTCTCTCCACCTCTTCATTTTTCACTTCGGAAAGGAACATGGAATATGTAATTTGCGGAGGGTCAAATTGAAAGTTTGAGGTCAAAGAGGTCCCAGTATTGAGCCTTGAGGAACACCTGCGCCTATTGGACGAACTGAAGAAAGAGTGCAGTTGAGTTTGACACAAAAAGGCCTATCAGACAAAAACGATTGCAACAAAGCTCTCAGATGCAAAGGAAGTCCAAACTGATACAATCTATATAATAGGCCACTATGCCAAACCTTATCAAATGCATTTTTTATGTCCAAAAATGCTGCCGATGAATGAAGCTTCTTCTCAAATCCTCTACATATGATTTCATTGATTCGTAGAATTTTATGAGTTGTAGAATGCCTTGTACGAAATCAAAACTGGTAAAAGGGAATTATATTAGAAGAATCCAAGTATTTTAGCAGTCTCTTCTGTATATTTTTTTCAAATAATTTTGATATTGATGAAAGGAGACTAATCGGACGGTAACTGCTAGGAGAATTTTAGGTTTGTTGGGCTTGTGTATAACAATTATTTGATCATGTTTCCAGTTTTTGGGAAAGTAACCAACAGAAATACAAGCATTGAAAATAGATGCCAGTAGTGAAAGTGCTTTGGTAGAAAAATTCTTCAAAACTATATTAGGTACCAAGTGTATTAGGTACCATGCCCTGGAGACTTTCTGTTGGGGAGATTTTTAATAATATTGTTAATTTCCGAGGGTGAGGTATATTTCACAGGCTACTCTGCACTGCTAGGGGTTGTGGTCAAAAATCCTCAACATTTCTGTTGGTTTCAAAATCATGAACAACATTAGGAATGAATGCATTCTCAAAAAAATTAGCAAACACATTACTTTTTTCGGAATCACTTTCAAAAATTAAATTATTTTGTTTTAGGCACAATTGTTGGTAATTGTAAAAGCCTCTTTGTTGCTTTCCACATATTATAATCACCAGGATCAATATCAGAAACGTAATGTTTATAATATTTATATCATCAAACTGGGATTGTGTTTTTGCTATTATCATTTGTTATTTGAATACTTCTTAATGATTTAATTTAAACATTCTAATCTTGATTTGTTGGTGTTAATCAAGCAACCAATAGTCAGTGCTGCTAATGACATAATAGGCTAATGACATTGTGTTCTGGTGGCACAATATCAAGCCCCGCCTATTATGTCATTAGCAGCACTGACTATTGGTTGCTTGATTAACACCAACAAATCAAGATTAGAACGATTAAATTAAATCACTAAAAAGTATTCAAATAACAAATGATAATAGCAAAAACACAAAGAATAATAGTGTAAAAAATAAATAGTGATTAAACAAACTGGTACCAGTTCGTTTACACTACCAATCGTAGAGTCTACGACCCTGTTTAACCAGTTAAATCAAATCTGCTGGTTCGTTTAATCCACCGATCGTAGACTCTACGAACCTTTATACAGTTTCTATGTCTTTTTTCAACTAAACATTGTTGTGGAAGTTTGACACTTGATGGCGGAAGTCTGACACGCCCGTGAAGTATACAACTTACAAGTATATGTGTATTAACTTACACATCTTAATAATTATTACATATACAATATCGTAATATGCACTGTAAAGTATGGCAGCTCAGTGATGGAACGATTCCCCTCTGCTACTGGAACCTCCTTCATGCGCTAAATATAACAAGCAGGCCACTACCTCATAAAGAACAAAACATATCTGTGATCGACGGCATTCGAAACTCTATTGAGCACGCAGTAGTGTTTGCAGGACTTTAGACTGGAAAGGATGAATGATTTTCAGATTTGAGATTAATGCCATGCCGCGCGCCCAAAAATTTAATTGCACGTAACTAGAGGCCTCAAGACAAAATTGTATAACAATAATTTAAATACGTAGAAAGGTGATATTTCCTTTCTTATCTATCGTTAGTATAGTAAGAAAATAATGCTGAATATAATATCAGCCAATTGCTCCATACATCGCTTCACCATGTCAGTAATTTTTTGATGTAGTTAAATAATATTTAAGGACTACAGTTGGGCCTTTATCCATGCACTGTTTGTGTGTTTTATGGCACTAAAGAATCTTGAATCTATGTGTAGATGTTAAATAGAATACGAGAAAAAAATACGCTTTTCGGTACCTTGTTATAAACAGGCCTGATCGTAGATAGAATACCCCCAATTTCGATTTAAAGTGTTGTTTCTTCAAGGAAACTACTTCGAACGTTTAACAGATAAGAAGGGGTTATAAAATTCTCTCAACTAAAACTAAAAACATATATGAAATAATAATCACAACAGATATGATCAACTGTTTAAACTATCTTAGAACTTAGGCTTGCAGGGGACGTTTCTAAGCTCTAAAACTTTAAGGAGTTATTTATTTATTTCAACGGTGACCACCATTTTACAAAATTTCGACATAGTTGAAACATACTTGCGACAATAAAATACAAATTTTACATTAACATGCTAACAAGTGTTGTGAAAGATAACGTGTGCTTTTGAGCTTGAATTGATAAATAACTTACAATGATAATTTACAGCAGTGAAAAATGCTTGACTGTAGATTAGACATGACAATACTGTGGTTACGTGCATAAATAGCTAAATGCAATTTGTAAAAATGTACAAAGAATCAGTTAAAAAACTTATATAGTTAGGGTTGATTAAATATTAAATGTATATATATATATAGATAAATGACTTAGAACTAGATAACAAAGATGTTTTAATAATGACAATTTGAAGGTAACAGCAATAAACTACAATAAAGGCAATAACAACGATAATAAAAGTGCGTGATAAACTACAATATAGGTAACAATAATATAAGGTAACAACAGAAGACTACAGTAAATAAATAATGATATGATTATTTACATAAATCATATCATTATTTACGTACATATCATAATATGTACATATTATGATACTTTTTTATTAAAACATCATACAATGTTTTAATGAGATACATATACAGGATCTCATATCTGTATATGTATGATAACATACAGATAGTATGAGATCACAGGCAGATTGAGTAGAAATACTTCCCTCTGCCGACACTGTGGTTGTGGCCCTTAGAGGCGCCACCAAGAAGCACCTCACTGTTACACAAACACTGAGGGTATGGAGCGTCAGAACAATAGCCTCTGGACGTCTCACTTGAAAGATCCTGGCGATAGTCCAAAGAAATCTAGCTGAGGGTAGACGTCTTCGCTGGTTCTCAGAAGTCTCGAGATTCCGTGGTTAAGACTGTAGTTGGTCGGCTGGTATCTCCTTGTGAAGACTGATCTGGTTCTGGTGCCCCTGGGAATGGTAAATTCAATATCGTTTAAAAGTTCAGCACAATCGATGATCCCATTCATGAGTTTATAAAGAAAGATGATGTCGCAGACCCGACGTCTCACCGGCAGCGGTTATATGTCAAACTGCAACTCCAGATGTTGCACACATAGACACACATGTTATACATTGGTGTCTATAAGTAATACTGTCATAGACCTTCTGTTATACCTACCACAGGGCATACTCATAATGCCTTGCATCTCAGCTGATATAACTTTAAGGCGCTGTCAATTCAATTGTCAAGTAGTTTGCAAATTTTGCGCTAGAATGCACTAATGTCTAATTTCTTGAACTTTATAATGTTTACTATTTTGGTGAAATGATTTAAAAGATAATGGTTATGGCGTAATGAATCAATTAAAATTGGTTTTTATAATAATATATGTTCTTATGATTCCAATTTATGATATAAAACATTGAAAGAAAAATGTTTGAATCCCTAAGGGAATGATCAAGATGGCTGACACTTGTTGGTTGTTTTGGAAACGTATCCTGTTGTAGCCTTATTCCAACTAAACTAGGCTAAGGCTAGTCGTTCTCGGGTTCCGTTTGTGTTATGTACGGTCGTTTTGTTTAATGTCCGAAAATTAAATTTGCAGTGCCTTTATCAGTGTAATGTGAGATTTTTTTGAATAAGAGTGATGTGTATTACAAGTGTGCTCTGTATGTCCAAATTGAAAATAAGCTTTCCAGTAAATTCAGTGTTGTATACCTAGGAAAGTGAGTTTTAAAGTTGTTGTTTTGTAGTGGTTATTTTCAGTCTAAATATATAAATTCTTCTAATTTGAAAAGAAGAATGTATAATTCTTTTATGTTCTGGTGTAAGTGGGTGAGTGTAAATAGTGATTAATATAAGCCTTTCCTGGATTTATTATGGATAGTAACTTAACTTCTGGATTACCTGAAAAGTAAGTTCCTGTATGAGTTACACTTGTGATATTGGTTTTATTGTTATAATATTAACTCTAAACTCACTTTTTACTGTAATATAGCATCACATCTTAATAATTATTCTTCTGATGTAAAAAAAAAACTATAAATATTTGTGCTTGTCTATAGTAGTAATAGGCCTACAATTTGATAACAAACTAGCCTAAGCATCTTACAATTTGTTATAACTAAGCCATTATAGCTGAAGTGTGATTTAAGCTTACAAAATACCAAGTACATGAGGTATTTCTGCACTTTCTAGACGCTTTGCACATCGTGACAATTTTATAACAAGTGGGTAGTATCGGGTCTATATTTTTAGAAAATAGGTTTTAGGACTATTCCTTGTGAGAATCTTGTTTTCTTATAAAAAAATCTAGTTTACAGTCTATCTTGGTCCTAAGCCTATTTTTCGTTATAGGCTATACATGCGTTATTTCACGGGAGTTTCCCAGAATTGTGTTGATTGATGTGGTTTTTTGTGCCGAATTTAAAACTATTTTGGTATATGACAATTATTTCTTAAGATAGGTTAATCACAGTAAAACTGTTCCCATGACGGACATACACAACTCAGAACTCAAATATCTTTATTATTTACAATAAATACATTGTATAATAGCGTCATAAATGTAATACATTCCTTACAGCTGTATAACTACATAGTTTTAGTAAACGAAGCATAATCTTAAACACTGTAGAAAGCTTCTTTCTGCAGTATTTTCATGACCCCCTTCCAAACAAAACACAATCTTTTTCAACTTTAAGTGATGGTGGGAGTGAATTGAATAGTGTAACACCATTGTATAGTAGATGATTTAAAAAAAAAACTTGTTCTGTGGCGAAAAATTGTTATTTTCTCTAAGTGAATAACATGTTCTATTATTTAACTCTATATCTTGAAATAAATTAAAATTTGTATGAACAAAAACAAGGACTGCATAAATATAAATACAAGGAAAAGTTAAAATTTTATTATTTATAAAGAGAGATCTGCATGAAGAAGTAGACGGTTTTTTAAAAATTACTCTAACTGCACGTTTTTGTTGTTTAAATACAAATTTTATTCTTTCATTCTCAAGACCCCACAAGGACCCCACATACAGTATACATGATTATAATAAAAGCCATGACTAACCACAAAAAACTAATTTGCTTGTATTCCTGTCAGAGAAACACCTGGCAAAAATTTTAAACTGTGTCTACTATATACAAATGTTGGTGGATAGTTAGAAGAGTGGCTTTTTTTACCAATTCCTATTGCTGATAAATTGGCCTATTTACCTGTGCTTTATGTAGTAGATCGTCCAAGTGCTATCACCTCCATTGTCTTGACTTTCTATCACAAATTATTAATTAGCTTGATTGTCTCAATGTCTGATCCTTCTTTTCTTATCAGTAGAAAAATTATTCACTGGCTTTTTGAAGCATGATTTTTGTGTCTGTCTATTTAATTACATGTTGTCAGTGTCCAACCAATTAATTCAGTGGTAGTCCATTCTTGTAAGATAAATATCATAGGTAATTTAATATTCCATTGTCATCAGTGTAAACACCTTTGTGAGGAGTGGACTATGTTGGGTCGCTTTAACACAAGTGTGGGAAGATGCAAGTACTGGAAATATATATGGGGAATTGCAAATGTCAGTCATGTGAGTGCGGATCTCCAAAATTCAAACTATAGATCACATATTTAAGGAAAGGCAATCGTCTTTAGGGATAGCTGCATTGTGTTAGATTGTAGCACTATTGTTAACTCACAGGTGGAGGTACGTATGAGAGTGTGTGTGTATTCCAAAGCTCCCCCACTCTGTTGTTCTCCCTCTGCACAGACCTGCCTTTAAACCCTTCAACTCTCTTTTCTTGGCTTGTTATGTGATGGCTATATAGCCCGTGTGTTGTTCATCCCATTCTTCTTCCAAGACTATTCAGGACTGAAATTTGAGTTTGCGTAGTGCTTTCTCCTGAAAACAGGATGAATATTGTTCTGTGTATAGATACAATTATTAATCATAGTAGGCCCTATATTATTTATTTACATCTCCACTGCAAACCCCATTTTATATAATACAATATAATAGGCCTACATAAAGAACTTCATATTATTACAACATTCGGTATTTATGCAGTTTCTTTTCACCAAAAAAAATCGGAAAAAGTTGCTTGAAATGGGTCTAGAATTGGCTGTATTTTCACGAGATATGCTTTTTATTCCGCTGATATCACATATTTTAGAATGTGATAGAAAAAATTCAGAAAAAGCAATGTCACAACTATTAGTATTTCTGTCATATATCCGTTAATGTAAATGGTATTTTAATGATCTTTTTTATTTTGATGCGTTTTTGTGCTGAATACAAATTTTAAAACTATTTTGGTCTATTACAATTATTTCTCGAGATATAATTGAAAAATTACAATTGCGGCGAATCACGATTATCCATCATGCCACCATTTTAAACAAAAACTATTTATCACAAAAACCGAATTCACATATATATTCCTGTTGGAGTGGAGGCCAAACACTTGAATTTAACACAAATTATGAATTTTTGTTGAGTAAATAGGCAACTAGGATAAGTTAGGTTATGTTTGGTTAGGTCAGAAAAAATGAATTTTCGGGCTGAGCATATATATTTCATATATAACCATATAATTTTACTGCAAAACCAATTATATATTTGTGTTCAGCATAAAAAAATATGTGAAATGAAAAAAAATTGTCGAAAACTAACGATTTAAAAAAAAGCCAAAACTGGTTTTTCACTATCCAACTAGTTTTTCGATTTTTCGGTAAAAAACGAGTTTTCTGCGGATTAACTCAAACTCCTTAAGAGATATAAACTCATATTTCACCACTTTTTTAACAAGAAATCATATTTTCAGATGTGGTCAGAAAGTGCATAATTACCCAACATTCAAAATAGTTAAAATTAGTAGTCTTATATTTCTATAAAAGTTACAAAACACTAAATTTGTTATTTCATTTAATTATTTAAATATCAATTGAAAATAGATAATGACACTAGTGTTGACCAGCTCATAGTTGTGGGCGTGTGGTTTGAGCATATGCATCAATGGATATCCCACTAACGACAGTTGTACATTCAAGTTAAAAAATAAACATCTTGTCCGCGGTACTCAATCAAATTGTATGGCTACTGATCAACTAAGGTAGACCCAGACCTTTTATTCATTTATTATATGGCAAGGGCCAGTTTATAACATAATTCTTGTTCATTATAACATGCTAGCGAAGAAATGAACAAGAATAGAATTGAAAATTAAGTGACATTATTGTGAATAAGTACATTCATTTGATATCTTTGATCAACATTAATCATCAATGATAACATTGCTTGAAACAAAATTTATAATAGTTTTTGACAAGAGTCTAATTTTAAAAAAGGAACAAAAAACTAATCTACTTGGTTAGTCACCTAATATCAATTATATCTGTAGTCACTGAGATCAAGCTTGGTAGGCACTCAGCTACTTGGGTTGCCACCTGTGATCAATTTGATTAGCCACTGATGTAGCAGTACTTGGATAGCTCCTTATCAACTTACAAAGCTATTCTTGATCAATTTGAGCTGTCACTTATCACCTTAAGTAACCACTGTCCTACTTTGGTAGGCACTGATTTAAAAATTTGAGTAGCCACTGATCAACCATCCACAACTACGTGTTTATTTGATTTATCTTTATTTTCAAGATGCATATTGTACTTTAAACTTTGTCAAATTTACATTCATAATTCCATTTCACGTACAATATTTAATCCAGGGGACATATTTAAATTTGCTGTGAAATTTTTTTAATTACAATAATAATTTCAATTTAGAGTAATCCAGAAACTTTTTTACAAGACTTTATTGCACCAACAGATATTGAAATAATGTTATGTTTTAAGACGTTAGAATTTTAGACAAACCTTTACGTCATCATAAAAACCTCATTGGGGGTTTGGGAACAAAGCTCCCTAGAGCGAAGCAAGTTTAAAAATAAGTGTGTATATTTATAAAAGTATCTATGAAAAGTGTATAAAAGTGGCTTAATTGAAATTTAATATGTCTTCATTGTTATAAATTATTTTATGAACACCTTGATCATTTTGCATCATGTAAAATTCTTCTTTTAGCTATTGGTAAGATGTCCAAATAGTTTTGTGTATCATTAACTGGAACTTTGTAGTACTCTTGAAAAAATTAAAACAACAAATTTATCCTTATTTAGTACCATGCAGTTCAAGCATACCAATAAAAAAATTATTTAAATATAACTTGTAAAAGTTATATTTGATCACTGGAGCAAATTTCATAAAATCAACTTTAGGTCGTCAGCAAATAGCTCCAAGATTTGTTGCGGTTCACTCTAATATGCCATCCTTCAAGGTTATCTCTTCTATCATCATTGTAGAGCGTATGTCTGTGCCATCATGCTTCAATATGTGGATTGATAATCGGGGCTGCTTACATCAGTCCAAACTCCTCTCCAGATGTGTATTGTAATTGTTATGATACAGTTTAGTATTAATGAAATGAAATGAAACGTAACATAATGCGAGTAGATGACACTTTAAGACTTTTGCGCTATGAGCGAATCTGACTTGACTTATCGTATGGCCTGTACAGGAGGTCAAAGTTGAGGGTTCTCCATGGGCTCATATTTACAGATTTTTCTCGGAATTTTCGAATTAAGATTATGTTGTACTAGGTCTAGCCTTGGTAACGGGTGCAATCAGACTAATTAGTTTGTTAGTGAGTTCTCACAACTTGACAGTAGTTTTTGGGTGTTTAAAAAAAACAGTTATATGTTTTTAAACTCCTAAAGTATTGTATCTTTGCATCGTATCACAGGAGGAACTATGTTTTACAGCTCTGAAAGTAGAGGAGTTAGTAGAAATGTTACAGTGGAACAGATAACTAGAGAAGAGATGTAGCTAACTAGATGGTAGAGGAGTTGCAATATGAGGGAATAAACAAGGTTAGGTTAGGTTTGAAAAGGTTCTACTGCATCATCAAACAACTCTTTCATGAAGTAAACATCTTTTGCTAACAAAAACTAAGTATCATGGAAGTTTAAACAATCTTGGTAAACAATCTTGGACCTGATACAGTACTGCATTGTATCCTTAATGTATAAGCTAAGCTTATACCAGTCAACCATAATATTCTGTTCCCTTTACATGTTTAAAAAGTAGTGTCCATCTCATGTTTTTTATTGGTGTTATCTAAAAGTGGAGCGACTTAGCAAGTTTACGGCAGCTACCTGATATTCCACCTCGGCCCAAAATGATAGACTTAACTATTCAGTACTGCATTCACTGTAACTTATCTGTACAGTGCTTTAAATTTTATGCTAAACTCTCCTCTTTATTACAAACTATTTGATATTTTTGTTTACGGTACCGTTTCATTAGCCTAAATTCACCTATGAAATTCATCAAGGGTTTTGTTTTCTCCACAAATTAAAAAGAAAGTACATAGAAGTTATGCCACATGACTTCCTGTTCAGTACCGTATTAATTACAGTAATAGCTTGGAAATGCAACTATGCGTGACACACATTATAAAATGTGTTAAAATTAAGTAGGTCTAAGAAGATTAAAAAGTATTGATAGCACATTGTGAATTTAACTCATTTGGAATTCAGTTCGCTTTTAACCTAGTTAAAAACCAAAAACCTTTCGGTGTTGGGTGTTTTATCTGTTAATATGTAAGAAATTCCGGGTTATTTTAAAAAAATACATAACTTTATATATTTTGTTATAACTCTGTTATTTTTCAATTAAAATTTTACTATTTTTTATCTTGAATTACTTGTTTTAGCAAGTACCTACATTTGTGATCGAAATAACTTATATAACTTATTTATCAATTTATAAATTTCAATTTTTTTAAAAGTTAGAAAACATTGTTTGATTTTTTTCTTTGAAACTATAATCTACATTTACAGCTATAAGTGTGAGTTTATTTGAAAGAACATAGTTTTACTAACATTCATACCAAATGTCAAAGTCTTAACTTGAGATATCTGAGCTGTGTATCTTTATTTTGCTAAACAGTACAAAATCATATTTTTACAATCCTTTCACATACGTTATAGTTGTATGACAAGCAGAATTCAATACATAGTAGCTCCGTATTATGTACACTCATAGGTCAATTCAGATTTCACCAGCATCTTATTTGTATTTAATCCTGATTACTTGTGTATTTCTGTTACAGAAGCAGCAGTCCGGGAAGTCTATCCAACGGCCCCTCCTTTCGCCGTCCCCCTGGGTCTCGGCCAATGTCGGCCACAGAGGGAGTACCTACCCTTTCCTCTTCACATATTCCCTTCCAACAGGTCACTATAACAGTGTACAAGGATGAGAAGGGCTATGGCATGAAAGTATCTGGAGATAATCCTGTCTACGTTCAGTCAGTCAAAGACGGTGAGTGTCTAGAATAAGAATAAGAATAATTTATTCCTTTAAACATGGTACAATGCATGCAATTGGAAACATCAAAAAAATTTGATTAAGACTACACTTAACCTAGCAGGTTACAAGCAATTTGTAATTGAGTATCTTTCTTAACCTATATTATTAAAAAAGCTACTTACAGTAGTGTTCGGCAGGTCGAAAAACTCTTGGAATGAGTATAAAGGATTTGCCAATAATAGACCCACCACACCTCTTTTGAATTTAGAATCTGACAGGTTCCGAGCTGTACAAGGCAATTTGTTCATTAGTCTACAGCCAAGAATAGAAGGACCTCTCTGGGTATGTCTTAATCTAACATAAGGAATGTCGATCATGTGCCTCTGCCTAGTTCTGTGAGTGTGGATGTCACTTCTCAGTTCAAGATCAGTTAATTTAGCCTTTGTTTGTATGAGCAAATTTAACACAACAAGACAGTAAACTGTAAGACAAGACATTTTAATGAAAATAGGTTTGCAGTGTTTATCCACCGCAGCACCCGTAACAACACGAATAGCTCGCTTTTGAAGCAGAAGCACACGACTGACACCTGGAGCACAGCCCCACAGTTCCAGGCCATAAAGTAAGACACTCTGGAAATAGGCCATATAGGCCATCCTTAAATAATCTTTTGGGACACAGTCCCTTAATTTCCTTAAAAGGTAAATTACCCTGGATAGTTTGCAACACACATAGTCAATATGAGCATTCCATCCAAGGCGTCCAGAGTCGAGATGGACACCAAGTAATTTTACACTATTTACACTATGTACAATATGCCTCAAAGTAAAAACTATCTAGTCAGTTGATAGTGACTAATGTATAACTTGACATCTCCTTCCACAGGGATATTTAGTTGTTTAATATATAGCTTGAGTAAAGTAATATTATAAAAAATAAAATTTTACACCGCAGCTGGAATTTTACATAATTTGAAATGAAATGAATAGTAACTTTATTTCATTAGTCGAAATGTGGGCTGTACTTATTGGCCCTCTCTCTTTTCTAATCAAAAGAATATACACAGTTAATTACAGTGTTCAAAATAGTTTATAAATTATAAATAATATTAAGAGATAAATCCAGATTTAAAATAAATTTATGATGTTGAACATTTTTATTGGCCTATAGGATAAGTACTGCACCCATACCATCATAAATGTCAACCCTCCCGCCCGCCACATTTCACCATCCCTCTTACAGGAAGTCTGCCCAAACATTTCTAACACAATCTGGAAGTGTTTTCTATAGAGGATATGCGTAAACAGTGATTGGCTGATTGAAAACTGCAGATTATGAATATTATTTTATTTATATGTAAGACACTAATCATCAGAATTTCAAAGACTAGTATGAACTAATGTAATGTAGTCTTTGTTACAAACTAAGGGTGTGAACAGAACAAGTGGGTCACGGTAGATGTGTAGGTCGCCGTCGACATCCATGTAAATCAAACACATTGTAACTTGTGAGGTAGAACACAAGTAAGACATGGTGGAGGTATACTGCGATGCCCTCCTGGATGTTTACATAGATGCTTTTTAAAATCAAACTAGTTTGATTTTAAATTAATTTATTCATTTTGTTTTATTAGCCTCCAGAACTGTTATATTATAGAAATAATATAGGTTAAGTTACCTTTTTTTTCCGTCAACAGTTCTTCTTTCATAAATGTGCTATGTACATTTCAAAGCGTAGAGCTTCATCATCAGGCTTTCCAAAAACGTCACATTTACATACTAAACATTAAAAACATTTAAAATATAAACTAAAACACTCAAACATATTAACACAGTACATTTGCCGGCCGGCGATAGACACCAACTCATCGTGTCTATCGCCGGCCGGCAAATGTACTGTGTTAATATGTTTGAATGTTTTAGTTTATATTTTAAATGTTTTTAATGTTTAGTATGTAAATGTGACGTTTTTGGAAAGCCTGATGATGAAGCTCTACGCTTTGAAATGTACATAGCACATTTATGAAAGAAGAACTGTTGACGGGAAAAAAAAGGTAACTTAACCTATATTATTTTAAATTAATGCCTATCTCGTGGTCTAGCAGGATGCTTCCCCCATTGGCACGCTGAAACTCCCTCCTCGTATCACACTACTTCTCCTTGTCTGGGAGGCTTTACTTTACTCAAACTACTTGAAAGTAGTACTGTCAGTTCAGTTCAAGTTGTCTGCTATTGTCAACAGTGAAATGAAAGCAGAACTTATTATCAGTGTCTAGAACATACCTGTGCTCTGGGATAAGTACCACAAGCAACATCATAACTGACATGTGTTTATTTCGTGCACGGAAAATCCCCTATTATACATATTACCAATCATCCACTACTTAGTCACCTCAGATATTTGGTCACTATCTTCATTCGGGTCACTTAACATCACTAACAAAACTGTAACGAACTTTGAAAAGATGAATACACATCACTTTCTAGCAGTCTAGCTTGACTAGCATCGCAGGTAACCTCCTCACTATGTGCTGTCTACATCTACCGCGACTCACTTGTTCTGTTCGCACCCTAAGGCCACCTATCCCTTAGAAAATGTTATTAATTAATTGTCTGTTTGGCATTTCGTTTTGGCTATGATTGAAATTGAGCTGAAAAGCTTAAGCTTATGAAATTAGATTTTAACTAAGTATGCTGCAGGCCCATTAAGAATAACAAGTAATGAAGCACCCATAGGTGAGCTTTGTTCACTAGTATTAAACATGAATTTACATTTTACAGAAACATAACTGGAAGAATTAGTCTTAATAATAAAACATAAAAAAGTAATAATCACGTTGTTGTTGAAGGTTCATGAGATTTAGCGTAAACTTTAGTAATAAAAAGGTTTACTAAATTACCTAGATTAATGGAATAAACAAATGTATAGCTAATAAAGTTAAATTTGTTTACTAAATAGAAATGTAATGTAAATAAAAAGTCTTTTAACAAAAAACAATAAAACTAAGAAAAAATCATACAATTTTTAAAGAAAAATAAAGACTTAATTATTAGGATAAAGAAAAGAACAAAAGAAAAATGAACACAAAGGAAATCACTTATTTTCATCTTTCACCCAGTTCGCCCACCATGCATGCAGCCCAGCACCACCATCAGCCCTGCAACCCCTATGCCAGCCAGCTCTTGACCTCCCTCCGGAAGTGAGCACAGTCAATGATAGCTTTGATTCTGTCTGGCAGAGAATTTCTTAGTCTGCAGGCGGTAACTGTAAAGGACTTACTAAAGACTGTCGTTCTATTTAGTAGTATTGACAATAATAATTCACCCCCTCTTGTAGCATAGTTATTGATTTGGAACAAAAAGGTGAATTTTTCCAACAAGTAAGTAGGGAATGACGATTGAATCAGAGCGTTCACTAGAGTAAGTTTATGATACTTTCGCAGTTCTGTAAGTTTCGGAAGTGCTAATTGTTCAAAATAAGGGGTAACATGGTCATCACGCCTTAGATTAAAAATGAATCTGATGCAATAATTTTGTGCTGTTATCTGTCAGAGAGCTCAACAGTCATGTCATTAGTTACAACTTCACAGTAGTTAAAGTGGGATAACACCTGAGTCTTTACTAGCATTAATTTAATTTTAAACAGCAGAAATAAAGCAAATCGCTTCAAACTATGAATACTGCCAAATACCCTGTTACAAGTAGTAGTAACTGTCTCATGCCAAGTCAGGTATTTGTTGATTGTATGGCCTAGATTTTTAACTTTGTCACAGTACTCTAGATTTTGGTTATTCAGTTTCAGTTTAGGACATGTGTAGGTCAATTTGTGATAGTAAACGAGAGTTTCCAATGATGATAGTCTTAGTTTTGTATTCGTTCAACTGCAAGCCATGCTGTTTTGCCCAGTGGTAGATGGACTTGATGTCAGAATTTGTCAAGGCTACACAGTTCTCCATATCACTGACTCGAAAGTGGGAATAAATGTGCAAATCGTCTGCGTAAAGATGGAATTTGGAATGTATATTGTTGTTCGTCACACTGTTAATGTAAAGAGATAAGAGTAAAGGTCCTAGAACTGAGCCCTGAGAAACACCTCTGGTAACAGGCTTCCAACAAGACTCAAGATTTAACTTGATGAAAAGCAAGGGACGATAAACACAGTCAAAGGCTTTAGAGAAATCAAAAAGAGTTGGAATTGTGACTTGCCTTTTATCCATTGACAGTCTGATGTCATCTGTAATTTTAAGAAGAACTGAGCCAGTACTGTGGTTAAATCTAAAACCAGAATGCAAGTTGGATAAAACGTTATTTATCTTTAAGAAAGAAGAAAATTGATCATGCACAACTCGTTCAAGGCATTTGGATAATGCTGAAAGAATACTGATAGGCCGAAAATCAGATGGGGAACCAGGGGTAGGACACTTAGGAAGGAGACGAATTATGGCAGTTTTCCAGATATTGGCAAAAATTGAACTCAATAGTGATGTATTAAATATAGCAGTAATAATAGGTAAGGTTTTGGGTAAAGTATCTTTAATGAAACGTATGGGAATATCGTCAGCTCCAACTGCATAACTAGTTGTCCTCATAATAGCTCTCAACAAGTTAGCTTCAGTCAAGCCAGTGAAAGAGAACTGACGTGCAGGGGCGATAATAGGTCGAGACTCTAGCTCAGTGACATAGTCACGAGCGCCACAAAAATCAATAGGAATATTGGTGAAAAAATCATTAATGGAGTTTAAATCAAAAGAAATAGGAGAGGTTGATTTATGTTTGCCTATTCCTAAGTCTTTAATTTTGGACCATAAGGTTTTCATGGATTGATTATGAGACAAGGAATTATGTTAGAATCTGACCTTAGCGTTTCTAATTTGTTGGGTATGGTTTCAGAGTCTTGATTTTGAACGCTTGGCTTTACGAAATGCAGAGTCACGCGGTTTTTGAAGAATTCGAATATGGTTAGAAAGCCAAGAGGCAGGGCTTTTAGTCACTCGTTTCGTGACCAAGAGAGCATGTGTGTCAAAAAGTTGAATCAGAAGTTTATTGAATTTAAAAACCATTGAGGTAACATTTACATCTGTTAGGACCTCATTCCATGGAAGGAGGGATGCATCATGGAGAAGGTTATCTATATCGATAGATTTGTAATTCCTATATTTAACAAATTTGGGCTTTAACTTAGGTGGCCGTATGTTGTATACTAAGTAGATGAGGTCGTGCTTTGAAAGACCAGGGACAGGAAATTGTCCGTGGTGTGGAACCTAAGCCGGGTCATAGCATCCATGTTGTCAAGCCAAGTGTCGGAAAAGGAAGTGTGGTGAGTGGCATCCAGAGGTAGTCTAGTCATGTTACACGATTGAAACATGGTAATAAAATAAGATTGGTCATAAGTAGTAGGTCCAAGTAAGACAGCAGTGGCGAACAGTGACAGAAACACAAAGGCAGAGGACAACGGCATAAACACATAACATTGAGCAAACCATAACAACACATTCATACTCATCGTTACAACATACATTATTAATACTAGATTAGAAAATCGTAACAATCTCCATGTAATACAAATTAAAATAACGTTTACTTTTGATCAGAAGAATACAAACAATCAATATAGCAATCAAAAAAGAGAAAATTAACTATTAAAAAAATTTTAATAGTTAAATTAATATTATAATAATAAGAATTTAAAGTAATATCAACCAAGTGAGTTTCATAATTACTAAGAAACAACAATTTGAAATTGATCAACAATAAAAGTAAACAATTAATTTTTAATCAAAATGGGAAATAAACAGTAATAGTGATAGAGTTTTTATCAGATTATAAAAACTATTTTCTTGTTAATTGCAAGTTTGGATCTGAGTTAATTAAATTGCAAATAACTTAAGTTAAGAATAATGCTGTTACATTATTGTTAAACCTACATCAAATTAATTACATTAAGATAAAAAGAATTAAAAGAAATGCTTTACTATTATTATACTTAAAATGAATTACATTAAGATAAAAAAAATAAAGAATGCCATTTTGTGTACTTGAAATCAATTACATTAAGATAAAAAAAGAAAAAAAACTATTGATATTATTATTATAGCAATTTAATATGTGGACTAAGTTTACAATCATAACAGTGCAGTTTGACATTACATAAAAAAAGACAATGAAGTAAAAAAAACATTCAGATATGATCTGAGTGGAATAATACAAAATTAAATAAAAAATAACAATTAACAAAAATGAGATAAAAATAAGAATGGACTGCACAAATAATTTAAAACAAAGTGGAACTAAAAAAACCATTATTTAGCTTGTGGCGGTGTGAAGACAAGTCCATAAGGCGAGAGGCTAAACCCCTAGATCCTTCCTTATCTAGCCACATCACATGTCCATCTTGGGGTCCATGTGCTGTGTGGAAATACGGAATGTATTTTTAAATCAGTTAAAATGCATTCTCTCCTTAATTATAGAACTGCTATCATGATTTCTAACCTTGAAGATCAGTCAATACTAATAAACCTTCTATCTTCTCAAGGGGAGTGATATTGTATGAATTCTCAGATACATTCCCATGGAAAATATTGCTTTTATCACAAACAAACTGTCAAGGTGCTTAATGAAAGACTTCAACAGGTTTAGTTCCTGAAATCCTATATTCCTTAATCTATGAGGTCTATCTATTTCATTTTTATCTTTGCTTATGATAGAAGGTCTTCAATCTGACATAATATTTTTACAGGAGGTGCAGCAGAAAAAGCAGGTCTCCACAGTGGAGACAAAATCATCAAGGTAAGAAACATTCTAATGTCTTAATAACTGCTTTTAAATTGTTTGACATATAACTTTTTATTTTTGTAAAATGATGTTTATGTGTGGAAATAAATGCATTTTGTAATTGATAAATTTTGGAATGTAATAGTGGCAATGAAGATCAGGATATCTCAATGTCCTGACAAGGTTGCTACAGTTAGAGATGCTCCTATGTCAAAAACCGTTAATGAATTGAGAAGGTAGCTTTTGGACTCGAGTTATTTTGAAAAATTCATAAAAAATTAAGCAACAAATTTTACACCACTATACACACCCTTGGTAAAGCAATCAGATTTTAAATGGACAGATTAAGAAGAAAACGCCTTTCAATAGATTAAGTATGAAATAACAAGCTAGTCCAGTAGGGTTGGGAACAATCTTGTCAAATAGGCTGAATGACGGCACAGAACGACCTATCTGTTTTGCTTCTCAAGATTTTAGTAAAGCTGAAAAAATTATAGCCAAATTGGCAAAGAGGCTGTCACTATCTTTTAGGCACTAAAAAAGTCTTATCCTTATTGCTATGGCCGTCGTTTCATATTGATCATAATCTTTACTTACAGTCTTTGTATCTGACAGAGAATTACCCAACTTGGCTGCTCACCAACTAATATGTTATCTTTCTCCAAGGATTTGATTATGATATCTAATATTAATCAACCAAACAACGCGGTAATGCAGATGCTCTCTCCAGATTACCATTGCAAGGCTCAATCAAGTGAAAAGAAATATAAGGGTGCAGAGTTTTATATTTCAAACAATATAAGAACATATATTGTTTGAATTTTGTTTATTATAATATTATTATCTCCAAAACTATCCCCTAACACATTAAACTTAGATAGCATTTATCAGTATAGATGACAAACTGTGAGTTGGTTAGGAAATAACAACAACAGTAACTCACTATTAATGTTGTTGTTTATATTTTATAGAAATAACATGTTATTTTAACTAAATATTGAGAGCAAGAGCAGGGAAGTTATCAAGAACTAGAGTAAGAGTATTGTTGTGGGACGTACTTTTTAAACAAGCTAAACCCATCAAGGTCCTTGGGATGTACCTTGATTGAAGCCTGATATTGGATTGATTTTTCATGCCACATTCAAAATGTGTTCAATGGATGTATTAAAAATGCTTGTTTTGGGTCTGACATATCCACATTTGTCTTACGGTCTCATATCGTGGGGCATCTATTCTAAATACAAACTTGAAAAAGTACTTAACCTATAGCACAAAAAAATTCGGTTAGATTTCTTTCAAAATTTAACCCCAAATAGTCCAGAAAAAATGCCTTCATGGAGCTTGAACTACTGACTACCTACTCCCTATGGTTCCATGAAAGGATTGACCATCAGTGTTTTGTTGTACTATAATTTTATACATTTATACAAACAGTTATCTTTATATGGATATTTCCTACCCAATGACCATCTCTATATGACGGCTAGAAAACACAGTATGTTGAAAGACGGAGAGTTTTGTATCCAAACACTTTGGATTTATTTAAAAAATATAATTTGCAACGATATTTCAATTTGAATAAGCTCTCAGTATTATTTAATTACAGAGTCATACACACCTGTATAGTCGAATGGTTCCGTTATGGTGTCTGTGGTTTACCAACTTTAAAGTATTTTACTTTCTTTCTTTTAACAGTTAACAAAGATGGATTGGATTTCAAGGATATGTTCTGGGAAATAAAGGAAGCAATGCAATCTACAGGAGACAGGCAGGGAGTTAAGAAATATGATAGTGATCGCTCGAGGATCGGTTTTCAGAGTCCAACAACTGTGGGAATGATGACATAAAGGTTTTAAACAAATATTGACTACTCACCATAGGGCAGCCATTAAGTTTTCCGCTGATACTGGATCAAGCAGTGGGAGACTCGATGGACGAATGGATTATCTAATCTGATTGGATATGGAAATATTGGTAGTGATGTATGGAAGTGATTATTTTGGAAAGGGAAAGAAGATCGAAGGAGGACTTGGGGAATTACGTCTGATAACATGTTTCATTGTGTGCATTAATTGGCCCGATTCCAGTCATTAATTCATACCTCTCACATTTATTTAATCTGCTAAGCGAAGAGCGTATATGAAATATAATTTTATTTTAACCATTTCTAATCAATATTTCAATATGTAGCTCTGAATTGTGTAAAATTAATTATATAAATAACTTACTGCCTTACTTGCACAGTATCAAAATTAAACAGTTTTTTCAATCGGATTTTTCCAAACAAGTTGCTTTGATCAAGAATGAAATAGCGAGTTGGAATTGTTTTGCGAATTCCTAATTAGTTTTTAGAAAAAATATAAATATATTTAGCTTTTTTTCACCTATTTTTCACAATTAGACGTATGTATATGAAATATCAAAGCAAATGCAATGCACAATATGATAACATTTAAAAGGACACCTCATACACAACTGTTGGTCAATAAATAACAAAAGAATATGTATTTGCAAATATCATTGTTCTTATGGGATTAAAACTAACATAGCTGACAGCCTCTGCAGACCCTCAAAACCATGTCTCATATCTCTTAGAAAGAGGCCTTGCAAATAGTGAGAAACTTACAGTTGGGACTGCACTTAGGGACAAAAGAAAATGTCTTGCCATTTGCAGAAAATGTATTATTAATAACAGAAAATGAAGGAGATCTAAGACAATAATTTTAAAGGTATTAAAAATGAAAAGGAGTATGTCGGATTTACAGTGAATGAAACAAAAACTAAATATATGCATGTGGTGAGACAAGAGATTGAAAATAATCCAAATTACCTTTTCAGAGCCTACAATGATAGCTTCCATCAAAATAAGAATAATTGTAGATATCTAGGTGTATTACTCTCAACAAGAATATGGAAGACATTGAAATTTAAAAAAATTAAAAAAAATAAACATGCAGCAAATAAAAACTTTTATGCACGTGAAAAACTTATTGAGTCAACGCTTTTATCTAGGTGTTTTGTCAAGACAAATATTAAAATATACAAGACCGGTGCTACTTTATGGTTGGAAGACATGGATTTTATGTATACGAGGTATGGCCAGGAAAAATTTCGGACTGAGACTGAAAATAAAATTTACTTACAAATATCAACAATTTGATGTTATCTCCTTCAATGTACTCCCCTCCTCGTTCTACACACTGCTCCATGTGAGTTTTCCACTGGGTGTAGCACTGCTGGAGATCATTTCTGAAAGCACGTTCATGACTTTCATCGCTTTTTCTTTGACTGCTTCAATAGCCTCAAATCTTGTTCCTTTCAATGCTGACTTGACTTTAGGAAAAAAAAAAAAAAAAAAAAAAAAAAAAAAAGGGGCCAAGTCAGGTGAGTATGGTGAATGGTCTAACACGGGAATGTTGTGCTTTGCCAAAAACGTCTTCACTGACAAAGTGTTGTGAGGGCATTGTCCTGGTGGAGGATCCATGATTTTTTTCCACAAATCATTCTGATTTCTCTGTACTCGCTCATGTAGGGTAGGCAGGATATTAATGTAGTAATTTTGGTTGACTGTTTGCCCCTTTGGTACCCAATCAATATGCACAATATGCACCTTTGATATAAAAAAATACAATCATCTTGGCCTTGAATTTTCATTTTGTCATTCATGCTTTTTTTTTCCTGTGGAGAAGCAGGAGATTTCCAAAATATCGGATTGTTCTAACATTGAAAATGTTTCACTTGTAGATTTTCCAAGTTTGTAAAGAAGTTCAATGTTGACACGCTGTTCTTTCTGGACACTCAAAATTTTTCCGATGCAGAGACAAAAGGTTATATGCTTATAACTGACGCTATAGGCGGAATGAGTGCGGGAGAGAGACGAAACTCAAGTAGTTGGTGAAGGGGAAGTCACATAACCAGACATACGCTATTCAGCCTTATTGCATTCGTTCTGTGGCTACGGCACTACTAATCTGATGGTTTTCTAGCTACACCTCATAGGACGGAGAAGAGGTTCATTACTTTTGACCATGTATTGAGGTAAATATATTGACCAACATGTGAAAATGGAGTATAGAATATTGACTCAACTAAGAACTGTGAGACCTTTTCAAAGACCTGAATATTGTGGTGAATAACACATTGAAGATTAAGATGGGTTGGTCATATTCTCAGAAGTAATAAGGAGAGCTGATTGAAGAGTGTTTTGTGGGGAGTTTCTAGGGGGAGGAGACAAGTAAGAAGGCCAATTACCAGTCGGTGGAGTAGGGTTTTGAAGGATATGTACACCTTGGGGATCATGGAGGAAAATGCTGAAGATCAGTAAAGTTCACAGAAACATATTGGAAAGGCCAAGTACCAGCCTGGGTACAAATGGCCATTGAATTAAGCAGTAAGTTTTTTAACTTAGTGTAATTTGATTATTAATTTTAGTATCAAAACCTGCTAATCTTTATAACCAGAAGCAAGGCCAAACTTAATGTTTGTTTCGTATTCCGTTTACCTAATGTCAATACTGTAGAAAATTATGTTTTAGAACAATGAGTCTCTCGGTATTTCTAATTCTAGTTCTTGATTGTGCCTGCATGTGTTTGATATAATGTAAGTAATGAGTCTTGTATGGCTTTTTATTGCTTGATAAGTCAGGTTAGTGAAATTAGTTCTTTTATAGGCCATTGAAGCTTGTAAAATAATCTACATAAAATTTGCAGTTCAGTTATAAAAAGCTGACTGGCATAGGAAGTTAACATCAGTAAATTGGTCTCAATACATCGATTTTGTAATTGATATATACAGGTATATAATTCTCATCCACCATTTATTTTTTCAAATTCAAAGTACTTTATTTAAAATAATACAACATAGGGTCCCAAAAAACTATAAATGTTTGTCGTTGGGTGCCCACTTATTTACAACATACTAAACAATATGCAAAATAATACTATAAATACAGTTGCGCTCATGGCAGCGGTGCTATTAATTTACTATACTAACTAAACTATCACCAGAAATACAAAGTCTTTACATTTATGATCCAACACTTTCAATATCACAGTAATGATACACATTCATTGCAGCAATAATACATTACAATAATACATATAAATAAACATTAATGAATGTACACATCGTCATGAATTAAGAGTGGGAACAACGTCAACAAAAATTCAACATATCTATAACATTAAATATCGCTAAGTTAAATATAATGCAGTTAAAAGCAACAGAAGTGGCAGACCTCACTAACTAACAAAACTGTTGGAATAAAAATCCCTATTATTTGAGATGATATTAACATAAAATCAACAAGATTGAAATTGAAAATTAAATATGCTTCTCAGTTAGAAAGTACTGTACTAGAATGATATGGCATGAAATCATTTTTAATTCCTTAAATTTTTTTACTTTGATTTACAATTCTAAACAAGTTTTGTCTTGCAGGTGAACGGAGTGAACGTAACTCACTCTACTCACACAGAGGTCGTTGAACTTATTAAATGTAAGTAACTCTTCTTTCTTATTGGTACATATTAAAATGTTATTATTTGTATAGAATTTGCTTTTCTGACAAAATACGAATGGTAATCATTTGTTTCAACTGCTCAGCTGTTTGGCTTATTATGTTTACCTTCACAACTATTAGGTCCCTGGCACCTTCCCATCCCAGCTTTTTCAGGAACAAAATGCTTTTGTAATAACTCGACTATTGCTCAGGGAATTACACCAGGATATAGTAGCTACAAACATATAACCTTAAATCTCTGAGATACAACATCAGTGGCAGACAAACTGAATATGCACACTAACTCATGTAACTTACATATTAGTCAGGAGTACACACCAGGATACTGGAGCTACACACATATAACCTGAAATACTCTGAGATGCAACATCAGTGGCAGATAAACTGAATATGCACACTAACACACAAAACTTACATATTAGTCAGGGGTAGACACCAGGATACCGGAGCTACACACATATAACCTCAAATACTCTGAGATACAACATCAGTGGCAGACAAACTGAATATACACACTAACACATATAACTTACATATTAATCAGGGGTAGACACCAGGATACTGGAGCTACACACATATAACCTGAAATACACTGAGATGCAACATCAGTGGCAGACAAACTGAATATACACACTAACACATATAACTTACATATTAGACAGGGGTACACACCAGGATACTAGAGCTACACACATATAACCTGAAATATTCTGAGATGCAACATCAGTGGCAGACAAACTGAATATACACACTAACACATATAACTTACATATTAGACAGGGTTACACACCAGGATACTGGAGCTACACACATATAACCTGAAATATTCTGAGATGTAACATCAGTGGCAGACAAACTGAATATACACACTAACTCATATAACTTACATATTAGTCAGGGGTAAACACCAGGATACTGGAGCTACACACATATAAACTGGGATACACACCAGGATACTGGAGCTACAAACATATAACCTGAAATATTCTGAGATGCAACATCAGTGGCAGAAAAACTGAATATACACACTAACACATATAACTTACATATTAGTCAGGAGTACACACCAGGATACTGGAGCTACAAACATATAACCTGAAATATTCTGAGATGCAACATCAGTGGCAGACAAACTGAATATACGCACTAACACATATAACTTACATATTAGTCAGGAGAACACACCAGGATACTGGAGCTACACACATATAAACTGGGTTACACACCAGGATACTGGAGCTACAAACATATAACCTGAAATATTCTGAGATGCAACATCAGTGGCAGAAAAACTGAATATACACACTAACACATATAACTTACATATTAGTCAGGAGTACACACCAGGATACTGGAGCTACAAACATATAACCTGAAATATTCTGAGATGCAACATCAGTGGTAGACAAACTGAATATACACACTAACACATATAACTTACATATTAGTCAGGAGTACACACCAGGATACTGGAGCTACAAACATAACCTGAAATATTCTGAAATGCAACATCAGTGGCAGACAAACTGAATATACACACCAACACATATAAATTACATATTAGTCAGTGGTACACACCAGGATACTGGAGCTACAAACATATAACCTGAAATATTCTGAGATGCAACATCAGTGGCAGACAAACTGAATATACACACTAACACATATAACTTACATATTAGTCAGGAGTACACACCAGGATACTGGAGCTACAAACATATAACCTGAAATACTCTGAGATGCAACATCAGTGGCAGACAAACTGAATATACACACTAACACATATAACTTACATATTAGTCAGGAGTACACACCAGGATACTGGAGCTACACACATATAACCTGAAATACTCTGAGATGCAACATCAGTGGCAGACAAACTGAATATGTTACACACCAGGATACTGGAGCTACAAACATATAAACTGGGTTACACACCAGGATACTGGAGCTACAAACATATAACCTGAAATATTCTGAGATGCTACATCAATGGCAGACAAACTGAATATACACACTAACACATATAACTTACATATTAGTCAGGAGTACACACCAGGATACTGTAGCTACACACATATAAACTGGGTTACACACCAGGATACTGGAGCTACAAACATAATCTGAAATGCAACATCAGTGGCAGACAAACTGAATATACATACTAACACATATATCTTACATATTAGTCAGGAGTACACACCAGGATACTGGAGCTACACACATATAATCTGGGTTACACACCAGGATACTGGAGCTACAAACATATAACCTGAAATATTCTGAGATGTAACATCAGTGGCAGACATTCTGAATATACATACTAACACATATAACTTACATATTAGTCAGGAGTACACACCAGGATACTGGAGCTACACACATATAAACTGGGTTACACACCAGGATACTGGAGCTACACACATATAACCTGAAATACTCTGAGATGCAACATCAGTGGCAGACAAACTGAATATACACACTAACACATATAACTTACATATTAGTCAGGGGTAAACACCAAGATACTGGTGCTACACACATATAACCTGAAATATTCTGAGATGCAACATCAGTGGCAGACAAACTGAATATACGCACTAACACATATAACTTACATATTAGTCAGGAGAACAAACCAGGATACTGGAGCTACACACATATAAACTGGGTTACACACCAGGATACTGGAGCTACAAACATATAACCTGAAATATTCTGAGATGCAACATCAGTGGCAGACAAACTGAATATACACACCAACACATAACTTACATATTAGTCAGTGGTACACACCAGGATACTGGAGCTACACACATATAACCTGAAATATTCTGAGATGCAACATCAGTGGCAGACAAACTGAATATACACACTAACACATATAACTTACATATCTGGGTTACACACCAGGATACTGGAGCTACACACATATAACCTGAAATACTCTGAGATGCAACATCAGTGGCAGACAAACTGAATATACACACTAACACATATAACTTACATATTAGTCAGGGGTAGACACCAGGATACTGGAGTTACACACATATAACCTGAAATACTCTGAGATGCAACATCAGTGGCAGACAAACTGAATATACACACTAACACATATAACTTACATATTAGTCAGGGGTAGACACCAGGATACTGGAGTTACACACATATTACCTGAAATACTCTGAGATGCAACATCAGTGGCAGACAAACTGAATATACACACTAACACATATAACTTACATATTAGTCAGGGGTAGATACCAGGATACTGGAGTTACACACTTATAACCTGAAATACTCTGAGATGCAACATCAGTGGCAGACAAACTGAATATACACACTAACACATATAACTTACATATTAGTCAGGGGTAGATACCAGGATACTGGAGTTACACACATATTACCTGAAATACTCTGAGATGCAACATCAGTGGCAGACAAACTGAATATACACACTAACACATATAACTTACATATTAGTCAGGGGTAGATACCAGGATACTGGAGTTACACACATATTACCTGAAATACTCTGAGATGCAACATCAGTGGCAGACAAACTGAATATACACACTAACACATATAACTTACATATTAGTCAGGGGTAGATACCAGGATACTGGAGTTACACACATATAACCTGAAATACTCTGAGATACAACATCAGTGGCAGACAAACTGAATATACACACTAACACATATAACTTACATATTAGTCAGGAGTACACACCAGGATCCTGGAGCTACACACATATAACCTGAAATACTCTGAGATGCAACATCAGTGGCAGACAAACTGAATATACACACTAACACATATAACTTACATATTAGTCAGGAGTACACACCAGGATACTGGAGCTACACACATTTTACCTGAAATATTCTGAGATGGAACATCAGTGGCAGACAAACTGAATATACACACTAACACATATAACTTACATATTAGTCAGGAGTACACACCAGGATACTGGAGTTACACACATATAACCTGAAATACTCTGAGATACAACATCAGTGGCAGACAAACTGAATATACACACTAACACATATAACTGACATATTAGTCAGGGGTAGATACCAGGATACTGGAGTTACACACATATAACCTGAAACACTCTGAGATGCAACATCAGTGGCAGACAAACTGAATATACACACTAACACATATAACTTACATATTAGTCAGGAGTACACACCAGGATCCTGGAGCTACACACATATAACCTGAAATACTCTGAGATGCAACATCAGTGGCAGACAAACTGAATATACACACTAACACATATAATTTACATATTAGTCAGGAGTACACACCAGGATACTGGATCTACACACATATAACCTGAAATACTCTGAGATGCAACATCAGTGGCAGACAAACTGAATATACACACTAACACATATAACTTACATATTAGTCAGGGGTACACACCAAGATACTGGAGCTATAAACATTTTACCTGAAATATTCTGAGATGGAACATCAGTGGCAGACAAACTGAATATACACACTAACACATATAACTGACATATTAGTCAGGGGTACACACCAAGATACTGGAGCTATAAACATTTAACCTGAAATATTCTGAGATGGAACATCAGGGGGAAACAAATTGAACATTCCCATAACTCATATACTGTACATATTAGTCAGGACACAGTTGCTATAAATACATAATCTTAAATAATCTGAGATGCAATATCAGTGTCTCACTTGATCAGTGTACATATGATCAAACACTTGTACTACATATTTTGATCATATGTTCAAGTTAGATGCATACCAAAAAGAAAGTACTTTGTTCTTCAAAATGGTTTATGCTAAACATTTTGTTGGTAAAGTGTTAAGCAGTCTCATCCTCTTTTTCCAATATATATGTATATTTTTATATACATACATATGACCAGCTCCCGTTCAGTTCATTCCTGGGTCTGGCTGGGAATTTACTAGCCTTCGCCACCTCTCTCCCCACATTTCCCCTCATACAATTCAGCCCACATCTCTTGTCACATAGTCAATCCATCTATTTATTGGTCTACTTCCAGTTCATTATTCTTATCTCTCTCATTTTTCTTAGCCTCAGTATTCTGCCCTCTCCTATTTTCTTAGCATACCCGTACTACCTAAACCCTTGATATTTAATTTCTTTTTCTCATGATTTCCCCCACCGTCTCTGCTAATTTCTACATTTCTAATTCTATCCATTTTTGCCTTAACCTTTAATTGAACTTAAAAAATAAACCATTTTCCAATTTCTTCCGTCTGTTTTAGTAACCCATTTTCATTAGTCCCCCATATCACGATGTTGTCAGCGTTTATCATACTTTGACTCAATCCCCTACTATTCTTTTCACCTTTCTTAGGATGATTTCCATGACCTCATTAAACAAGCTTGGAAACACACACTCCTGTGCTTCAAGCCTCTTTCTACTTTAAACCATTCTATGTTTCCCACGGATGTGCTTACTCTGCTTTCATGTATCCTATACAACTCTTTTATCAGTTTCATTTATGATTTTTCTATTCCTATTTCTCTTAGGTTTACCAAACTGCTGTTCTACTAAGAGAATCACACACCTTCTATTCTATATCTCTAAAAATTAATAATGTTGTATACATCACAATTAAATTATATAATATAAAAGATGGTGGAAGCTTATGTAAAAAGCAGACACAGTAGTTATTGGTAACAGCTATTGATATGTTTGTAATTATAAAGGTGTCATCGAAATAAGTAAAATTACATCTAACCATAGATCCACAGTTTAAAGGGATGTTCTTTGTCGCACAAATGAACACGAATTAAGAGTAGGCTATACTTGCAATAAAATCATGTTCAAACATGCACATTGAGTAATAGATGCAGACAGTGACGGATTTACCACTAGTTAGCTAGTAGAGTAGGCTATATTTGAACATGCATGTTTGTTTTGAGTGCATGTTTGAACATGATTTTATTGCAAGTATAGCCTACTCTTAATTCGTGTTCATTTGTGCGACAAAGAACATCCCTTTAAACTGTGGATCTATGGTTAGATGTAATTTTACTTATTTCGATGACACCTTTATAATTACAAACATATCAATAGCTGTTACCAATAACTACTGTGTCTGCTTTTTACATAAGCTTCCACCATCTTTTATATTATATAATTTAATTGTGATGTATACAACATTATTAATTTTTAGAGATATAGAATAGAAGGTGTGTGATTCTCTTAGTCCCCTAGGGCCGCAGGCAAAAAGGGGACCGCAAATATTACGCAAATGGACTAAGTAAAAGGCCCTCATGATTTTCCTACACAGCTACCGGCTAGATTTTATAAAATAAATTTATCACAATCCTTATAGGTTATAGAAATGCACGATGTAGACAGACTTAATAAAAAATAACTAAACCTAAATAAGTATTTTGGAGAGTCTATGTGTATTTTGTGTGGTGAGCACGGCAAATCTTATTTACTAAACTAGCTAAAGATATGAACATCTGAATATTTTTCGTCGCTGGATGGAGGGGGGGAGCAACAAATTTACCTAGGGTCGCAAAAGGTCTAAATTCGTCACTGGATGCAGGATTAAATATTATCGACCTTGGACTGATGAAAAGTTAAGTTCATGAGAATATTGTGATAAATGTAATGAAGTCGTTGTCATAGTCACTGTCTTGTGTTCGGTAGGACCAGGATGTACTGTTGACGCAATGCGGTCGTAGGCCGAGTGCCTAGGCGGCTGCAGTGACTCACTGAGGTGGTCTCGGTGAGCTCTCAAGGCCGAACGGCAACAACAATATGACATGTTGTTACAATACAATCAATGTGTTATACATGGACTACTGCTACGTTGGTTAGATGTGTAGATAGATATTACACTAGGTATGGTGAATGCAACAAGCCGGATGATACAACTAAGGTCAGCAACTCATGTCTAGAACAGGATTTATAGTAGTTCAGGCCCAGATTTCTTAATAGACTACAGCGTAGAGTGGGAACTTTGGGGGAAACGTTTTGTGGAAAGAACTAATTTCGTCAAAAGCCAGAAATAAATCCGTTAACATAATTTAACAACAGAAAATTATGACTTTCCAAACTTATATCTTTGACTACAAAAACAAGAAAACTGTCCGCTCATCCAATTTTCCGTGAAGCTGAGTTTCCTGCTCGGTGAAATTAGTTCATGTTCGGTCTTCACAGGTTCTTTCCAACACACAACACGCAGGTCCATGCCCTCACTTGCGACTGTTTCTGGCAGTATATCACAGTCGTTCGCCACGGTCCCGACTGACAGTAGTGATGTACACTAATTATAAAACACACAAATAATAAATATTTATTTGTATATGTGAATTAATAACAGTATGAAGGCGGCTGAGGAGTCATTGTTTTCATATAGACTCTCGCCTACATATGGCAAATTCCTGAATCCGGCCACGTAAGTTTGGCAAACCTTTTTAATTTTAACTGACGTACAGTAGACACACACTCACACGCAACAGTCACGTACCCCTGATGTGACGGATGTGTCACTTCCATTGCGTGCCTTTGGCAATTATCTCTTTCTTCTCGTACGTTTTTTATCTGGCAATTCAGTTCAGTGTCCTCCCATTCTGCCATTGTAGTATTAATTTTTTCCTTGTATTCTTCATCTTCTTCACATTTTCCCATCGTGGCCGATGTGTACTGTGGAGATTTATCAAACGATGTGGGGGTCATCATATTTTATGGCCACTTTACAGTACTTAGTTCTTGATATGAATAATTAATTCTCATGTGCATTTGAACCTGAATTAAGCGTACCGTACGTTATCTTGCATTTAACATACGTTGGCTTGAATTGTAAAATAAGATAGCTTAAATTTGACATACGTCAGATTGATTTTTACGTACCTTAGTTTGAGTTTAAAGGGAATTAGTGTTAAGACTCACTTATCGGCCACGTGTCTTTAACTTGTTGACCTAAGAAACTAAGTGGAGTACAAAACTTCTCGTTTGTTGGTTACTGTTACCTCAGGAAAATAAGAGACAAGTGAGCCATTTCCTTTGTTTGGATCAAAGAACGATTTTATAATCTAGGAACGTTAAATCCCTGACTTCATAAATCGTTCCCATAGTTAAATCCCATACTTCACCACTGTTTTCTCATGGTTCAATTCGTTGTTAACAGACTGTTTCCTATAGTTAAAATCCCTTATTCTTAACTGTCTCCTACATTTTGAACCGTTTATCTCTCGACTGTTTCCTCTAGTTTGAATCACTTTCCTCTCGGCTGTTTCTTGTACCTATTTTAAATCAATTTCCGCTCCACCTTATCATGTATAAGTAAAGTGTATTGTCATTAGATGGTAGAGAGGACTAAATAGTCCTAACTTCGCTATATAAATGAAGGCATTTTCATTTAACTTCATTAAGTTAAATCCCTTTCCTTCTGACTGTTTCTGCCAGTCTAAATATCTTTTCTCTCGCCTGTTTCTCGTAGTTAAATCCCTTTCCTAACATCAGTTTCCAGTAGTTTCAATTTCTCTCAACTGTTTCCTGTAGTTTAAATCCATTTCTTCTCGTCTGTATCATGTAGTTTGAATCTATACTCTCCCGACTGTTTCCCGTAGGCCAAACCTTTAAAGAAGCTGGTATTCAACCAGTGTTTACACATGGGCAACTTTATGTTTGAGTTTTACAAAACTATTAATAATTAAATATTATACAATAACTATTTAACAGCAACATTTTTATTCTATTTATTTAGGAGCTTTTTCCCCTACAAGCCACTAGTTATTATCTAATTTTATTACGTTCGAAATAGTTTTGAATAGTTAAACAACATATATATGTTGCACTAATAAATAGTACAGCATTTTATTAAAACAAATTGAACATCAAGAATATGTAAAAAGCTAATTAAAATGAATAAACTTTATTTGTGACATTATAATATAGGAGCGGAAATTAGTTTGACTGTATTTTTATAATTTCCCAACTAACTCTTCTTCCGATAGATTTCCTAGGGGTGGATTTTGAGAAGGCAATTTAACTACAGCGACACTGCTGTCTAATAAAAACATCCTCAGTTCTACAAACTAATTTAAACTTTTTAACTTTACCCGATAAATGAAAAATACTAAATCAACATTGGTATTCCTTTTCTATTCAAATATGAAAAAAAAAAACACAATAATCATAACATGTTAATTATTATTAGTATTAAAATTAACTATTTTCAACTGTACGTTTAGTGATACTTGTTATGTGTTAACTTGTTAAACTAAATCATAGTTATACTGGGTTGTGGAAAAGTCTGGAATGTATTTATTAATTTAAAAACCATTGAAGGAAATGTAATAAAATTTTGCAGTTATGTATATATTCCTATACCAACAATTTAGACATATTTTACTTGTTTTTCGCACAACCAGGTTATGGCCCATGAAGGAAGTCTTAAACGTTTTAAAATCAAGCCTTCCTCGAGTTATACCTCATTTCAAAGGGGGAGTAAGAACAACTAGACATAACTTGACACACATTTACCGCAGTATTGGATGCGACATTGACTGTGACGATATAATCACATCATGTCACTAACCTTACTAACAACCATATAAAGTACAGTAGTTTTGACCCCCCCCCCGCTCACCCATACACGTACAATGGTACTTACTTACCCACCCACTCATACACATACAGTAGTATTGACCCACCCACCCACCTATACACATACAGTAGTATTGACCCACCCACCCAGATATACACGTACAGTGATATTGACCCACCCACTCACCCATACACATACGGCACCCTTCCCTGTCGACCGTTTCTAGTAGATTAAATCACTTTCTTCCCGGTTGTTTCCCTATCGACAGTTTCTTGTAGTTAAATTACTTTCTTCTCGATTGTTTCCCGTAGTTAAATCCCTTTCCTATCGACCGTTTCTTGTACATTAAATCACTTTTCTCCCGACTGTTTCCCGTAGTTAAATCCCTTCCCTATCGACCGTTTCTTGTAAATTAAATCACTTTTCTCCTGGTTGTTTTCTGTAGTCAAATCCCTTTCCTCACGACTGTTTCCCGTAGTTAAATCCCTTCCCTATCAAACGTTTCTTGTAGATTAAATCACTCTCCTCCTGACTATATCCTGTAAATTAAATCTCCTCCCTCCTGACTGTTTCTTATTGTTTACTTCCCACCCGACTCTTACCTATCGTATAAGTCACTTATCTCCTGACTGTTTCCTGTAGTTAAATCCCTTTCCTCTTGAGTGTTTCTTGTAGTTTAAATCCCTTTTCTATCGAGAGCTACCAATACTTGAATTCACTTTCCTCCTGACTATATCCTGTAAATTAAATCTCATTCCTCCTGACTGTTTCCTATTGTTTACTTCCCACCCGATTCTTACCTATCGTATAAGTCACTTATCTCCTGACTGTTTCCTGTAGTTAAATCACTTTCCTCTTGAGTGTTTCCTGTAGTTTAAATCCCTTTTCTATCGAGTGCTTCCAATACTTGAATTCACTCTCCTCCTGACTATATCCTGTAAATTAAATCTCCTCCCTCCTGACTGTTTCCTATTGTTTACTTCCCACCCGACTCTTACCTATCGTATAAGTCACTTATCTCCTGGCTGTTTCCTATAGTTTGAATCCTTTATCTCCTGGATGTTTCATATAGTTTAAATCCTTTATCTCCTGGCTGTTTCCTATAGTTTGAATCCTTTATCTCCTGGATGTTTCCTATAGTTTAAATCCCTTATCTCCTGGCTGTGTCTTATAGTTTAAATTACTTATCTCCTGGCTGTTTCTTATAGTTGAAATCTCTTATTTCCTGACTGTTTCCTACAGTTTGAATCCCTTGCATCCTGACTACTGTTAACATGAGTTTTCCGAAAATTACCGTTGAATACGCCACTATCTGTTTCTAAAGCCTTTATTCTGGTGTTGTTGAGAGTACATTAGTGTTAATCATAATGTCAATGAATTGATACATATGTTACACCAATATTTTTCGTCGCAGTGGCTCCCAGCCTCTGAGTATAGACAGCGGGGGGGGGGGGAGTCGTTTCACGCTTCCTAACCACTGTGAAATTGCCTCTAGATTTATTCCAATTCATTAAATCGGAGAATTTGAATTGTTAAATATCCTTTCCCCTTCTACATTGATGTGGAACGAGTTCCGGCCACACTGTGATCATGGCTTGAGATATGTAACAAGACCATTGTTGGCCTAGATTACTGTCACAATGAATTAACAGCGATACCCAGTTTTGAATTTTGGTATGAAATACGGGAATTCATGAAGTAAAAAGACATATAACTGCAAAAGATGAAATGAAAAAATACGTACTCTAGCAGCTTTCAGTACTGACTCATTCCATGTAGTGATCGTGTTTAAATATTGAACATACGTGCTATGACAGAAAATTAAAATTGCTGTGTTAACATAAATAAGCTCCATTATTTTACCTTATCTTTCTTGCTAGTAATTCGGGGAAGAAGAACTAGAATAATTTGACCTTTATTCTTTTTCTGTGGTCATCCTAAATTGTTAAAGAAATTTGGTAAGTTTTTTCTTAACTGAAGGTTACATACGTAATTGGGTTATATGCATATAATAAAATCGTTGAAGGATAGATCCACAATACTAAGTATCAGAGATTGCCATTAATATAAACGTTTTTAAATACTATAAGTAGTTTTTAATGGTGTGATTTAAAGATATCTGTAGGTGAAAATTTACCAATTCTAACGCATCAACATACCGAATAAAGAAAGTCGGGAGGCTCACAATTCTTTACAAATTTGTTGAGCAGTTTTCCTCGCTGGTATTAGCAGGTGCCAGCACCGTGACACTTTGATGTGGCAGTGACATCGGGTCAAGGCCACTCACCTGGCTCCACTGATGTCACCGCTCAGATTGTCCGTTTTACTTGTGATACAGCAGGTCGACCTCGCTGGTGTCAGCAGGTGCCGGCCCTGTGACACTTCGATGTGTCAGTGACAGCGGTTCAAGGTCATCGCCTGGCTCCAATGACGTCACCGCTCAGATTGTCCGTTTTACTTGTGATACAGCAGGTCGTCCTCGCTGGTGTCATCAGGCGCCATCATCGCTCGACACTGATGTGACAGTGACAGTGAATTAAGGCCACCCACCTGGCTCAACTGATGTCATCGCTCAGACTGTCCGTTTTAGCTGTGATACAGTAAGTCGACCTCCCTTGTGTTATTAGGTTCTGTATTAGCGGTATGTAGGTAGGTATGTCTGTATGTAGGTAGGTTGTGTATTAGCGGGTGGGTTGATAATTCATGAAAGTATTATCAGCCACATGATTGATACTTTCATGTGGCTGAGACAGTGGTTCAAGGCCACTCATCTGGCTCCACTGAAATCACAGCTCAGATTGTGTCGTTTGAGTTGTGGCTGTTTTACCTATGATACAGTAGGCAACTTCACTGGTGCCATCAGGTGCCGGCACCGCGACGCTGGCGTGGTACTGACAGCGGGTCAGGGCCAATCACCTTACTCCACTGACGTCACCGCTCAGATTGTACTGTGATTGTTTTAGCTGTGATACAGCACGTTTATCTCGCTATTAGAGTCATTTCTATAGCGTATTTATTTACTTTAATATATACTGCAAGGCTACTATAAATGACTGCAAGGCAAATTATTATTTCTCTGTGTAACGCGAGTGTACGCTTGCTTAATTGAGAGGAATAGCGCAAGTCATCCAAGCCATCAAGGCCATCAAGAGTATACTGGAAGAATCCAACATGTAGTGAAGATGTTGTACCATCCAAATGGAGTCGTGGTACGTGTTTTTACTGCAGTTTAGAATTATTGACAAATAGTAAGGAATGAAAAACTGCCACAAAGCAAGAAATATAGCATCATTTCATTAATTAATGGAGTTTCAGTTACCGAATAGAATAATATTTACTTGGTTGTTCAGTCGGTGGCTCTCATTATCTCATATAATCTCATTAATTATGTGACACGCCGCTCGTCAGTGAAGCGTTCAGTCGTACGGTCTCCACGGGGGGGGGGCGTATTGCTGTCACACTCTGCTTATCAGGGGAAGAGTTCGTTGTATGGTCTCCATGGGGACCGCGTTACTGTCACACTCAACTTATCAGTGGAATGGTTAGTCATGGTAGTCACGGGGACCGCGTTGCTGTCAAACTCAGCTTATCAGTGGACAGGTCAGTCGTATGGAAGAGACCGAGTTACTGTCACACCCAGCTTACTGTCAAACTTTACTTGTCAGTGTATGGATCAATCGTCTTGTCTGCCCACATATTGATAGGACATGCCGCTTGTCATTGAAACGAGTCAGTCATCCGGTCTCTCCACTGGGACCATGTTGCTATTCCATGACGCTCGTTAGTGAACCGGGTTAGTTCTACGGTCTACGGGAGCCACATTGCTCGACATGAACTGGGCCAGTTTGGCGCTTTCCATGGAAAATGTTTGAGACACGCGGCTTGTCAGTGAACCGGCCCAGTTGTCCTGTCTGGAATCATGTGGCTGTTACACGCCGTTCTTTGGTGGACCTGTAGTTAGTCGTCCTGTCTCCACACTGGGATCATGTTGCTGTGACACACCTTCGTTAGTGAACCGGGTAAGTCGTCCTGTCATCACACTGGGATCATGTGACTGCCACGTCGTTCGTTGGTGGACCATGTCTGTCGTCCTGTCTGCCCACTGGGATCATGTTGCTGTGACACACTTTCGTTATTAAACCGGGTCAGTCGTCCTGTCATCACACTGGGATCATATGACTGCCACGTCGTTCGTTGGTGGACCATGTCTGTCGTCCTGTCTGCCCACTGGGATCATGTTGCTGTGACACACCTTCGTTATTAAACCGGGTCAGTCGTCCTGTCATCACACTGGGATCATGTGACTGCCACGTCGTTCGTTAGTGGACCATGTCTGTCGTCCTGTCTGCCCACTGAGATCATGTTGCTTTGACACACCTTCGTTATTAAACCGGGTCAGTCGTCCTGTCATCACACTGGGATCATGTGACTGCCACGTCGTTCGTTAGTGGGCCATGTCTGTCGTCCTGTCTGCCCACTGAGATCATGTTGCTTTGACACACCTTCGTTATTAAACCGGGTCAGTCGTCCTGTCTCCACACTGGGATCATGTGGCTGTAACACGCCGTTCGTTAGTGGACCGGGTCTGTCGTCTTGTCTACCCACTGAGATCATGTTGCTGTGACACATCGTACGTCAGTGAACCTGGTCAGACGTTTTGTCTCCCCACTAGGATCACGTTGCTGTGACACGCAGCTCGTCAGTGGACCGGGTCAGTCGTCCTGTCACTCCACTGGGATCATGTTGCTGTGACACGCTGTTCGTCAGTGAACCGGCCCTCACATTCGGACCGCTGCAGTTCACTGCCACTTAATAAACCTTTTTCTGCCGCCTTTCACACCTGACTAACTGAAGAAATTGTTCCTACAATAGATAGACGATAGACCCGATGTAGAACTACATTAGTTGTTGTGGAATAATATGTTAATATGGATGGCAGAAAGGAATGAGCCCACTCTTTGTAAATGGATCTTAACAAGTTCACCCTTACAATATCCTTCCGTTAGTCACAGCGCAGGCGTGTTCCAAGGTACGATACTGTATTGTATTTATACGGTTATAAGTTTCACGCTACTGACTGACAATGTTATGGAGGTGATCCGGCCTCTTTCATTACGTGTATTAGCAACAATATATTGTAGTCGTGGGTAATCGCGTCTAGTTTCTCTGCATAGTTATGTGATCATTGGTGGGAGATTGGCGACTATTTCTGGACTCCTAGCACGTGTTGTAGTCGCTCATTCTGTCTGAGAAACGACTACTCCTATAGGTGGATAAAACTATAAGGAATTATAATAAACAGAACCACTATTCATTTTACCGCACGTTTCCTAATGCGTATTTATTTTAGCATACATGTTTCCTAATACCTATTCATTTTACCACACGTGTTTTCTAATGCCTGTTCATTTTACCACACATATTCCTAATTCCTATTCATTTTACCACCCATATTTCATAATGCCTATTCATTTACTACACGTGTTTCTCAATGCCTATTCATTTTACCACACGTGTTTTCTAATGCCTGTTCATTTTACCACACATATTTCTTGATTCCTATTCATTTTACCACCCATATTTCATAATGCCTATTCATTTACCACACGTGTTTCCATTTAACCACACGTTTTTGTACTGCTTGTTCATAACGTATACGTGTTACAGTACTGTATATAAACTAAAGGGCATGTGGTAATATATTTAATACTTACCTTTAAGATTCATATAAGAGTTCTCCTGTGAATCAGATGTTTATCTGAAAAACGCTCCCAATAAAAAGCATTTTTATTTTAATTAATTTTGTTTACTACTGGATATTAATCTTACACTACAATGATTTTAATAATTATTATTACAAGGATTTTACTTTACCTTTGTTACTATCCTTAAAGCGTCATCGACACGTTTTGGAGTCACTGATGCTTAATACTGGAACATTCTGGAAGTTTCCGGTCAAATTAGTACTTCTTCAAAAATCACCTAAAACTTCGTCTCTAGCTTACATTGAAAATGACACCTCAAAGTAGTTACCTACCTGATTATCTTGTCCGAAAATGGATTTAATGCCAATTTGTGATTTTTTGACGTTTAAACCCGTAATACCTGCTGCGAAGGGTAGATACAGGTAGAACTAACTGTGGGGAAACTTGGCTAGACGGTTAACTTGATTAGTTACTTTAGTAAGGTCCAGTTGACAGTTCAGTTGTCAGAATAGTAAAGACAGACTCTTGGATTCCATCTTTAAGCATGATATACATATTTGATGTAGGCCTAGAAGGCTTCTGGTACATCTGGACAGCACCACAGAACAAAAAGAGTCTATCTATATATATATATATTGTTTTTATTTTACGATTGTGTATATTTTTGTCTGTTACAACACGCATATATGCAACGTCGTGCCCTGTGAACAGTTTGTAGGTTGTACTGATTTCCTAGTTGTTTAACCCAACAAATTTGGCTTGTGTCTTGCGCTCTCAGCTGTCTTTTCACACCGCTCACATCCCTGCACACACGGACTGTATTCTCTCTTGTAATACGCTCCCGCTCCGTCTCAACTAGCCTTATCAAGACGACATATACTGAGTCATATTAGTACAAAATTAAAAATTATGTAAAAACATTTTCATCTTGAAGGCTAAAAGATTTGTTCTGAGTTGGATTATTGTAATAACCTATATAACCAAGCTGGTTCTATATTTTCCGTATAGAGACTCCCGAGTAAAGTAGATATTGAGTCATCGTGGTTTTAAGTGGCACCATAACCAAGCAGAAAGCTCGCCATTGTTTGTTTAGGACCATAATTTGTGTTACGTAACTCAGGGAATTCATATGGCTGAAACAGAATTGTCTTCCAAAACTAATTTCATGGGAACTTGTCCGTCTCTTACATTGAGCCCAGAGATGTTATATTTGTGCCTTTCCATAATAACTATGTTTACACGATGTGTCTGTATTATTTGTAGTTCGTACAGTACAACAATAGTTACATTATTGTAGTTTCAAAAGGGGGGAGGAGACCAAAGTTATGTATACTAAAGGTATGTCATTGCAGGAAAGGTGACCACGTTTAACAACGGAAAGTACTCCCACATCTCATAGTTTCAGGCGACTACGTCCTCACAATTGATTCCCTCATAGCTCATATGTACTGTATTTAGGTGACTACGTCCGTACAACAATTTACTCCATCATAGCTCTTATATATTCAGGTGACTACGTTCATACAACAATTAATTACCTCATAGCTCATTTGTACTAAGGTGACAACTTCCGTACAAAAATTGATTCCCTCATAGTTTATAGGTATTTAGATGACTACGTCCGTACAACAGTTGATTACCTCATAGCTCATACGTATGTAGGTGACTACTTCCGTACAACAGTTGATTCCATCATAGCTCTTATATATTCAGGTGACTACGTCCGTACAACAATTAATTACCTCATAGCTCATTTGTACTAAGGTGACAACTTCCGTACAAAAATTGATTCCCTCATAGTTTATAGGTATTTAGGTGACTACGTCCGTACAACAGTTGATTACTTCATAGCTCATACGTATTTAGGTGACTACTTCCGTACTACAATTGATTCCATCATAGCTCTTATATATTCAGGTGACTACGTCCGTGCAACAATTAATTCCCTCATAGGTCATAGGTATTTAGGTGGCTAATTCCGTAAAACAATTTATTCCATTATATAGCTCTTACATATTCAGGTGACTTCGTCCTTACAATAATTAATTCCCTCATAGCTCATATGTACTCAGTTGACTACTTCCGTACAACAGTTGATTCCATCATAGCTCTTACATATTCAGGTGACATAAACAATTATTGATTCCGTCATAGCTCATAAATTAACGTGACTACTTTCGTTTTGTTTTTATTATTTTTTTGTTTTAGTCTACGCCAGCAACTTTTTTAAGGTTATTAAACGTCGTTGTGGATCAACGGTCCAAACCCATCAAGCAAATGTTTAGTGGACATTTAGGGAATTGAACCCGTGACTCTCTGCATATGAAGCAGAGGTGCTAACCACTAAGCTAGCAAGCATCCTTAATTGTTGATTCATTTACAGCTCGTACGATTCGTACGATTATCTTCCTTACAATTCATAAACTAAGGGGACTACGTTCAATAATTCGTTTATCATGCAGAATTGGTGCTTTAATGTTAAATGAATTACCATTAATGTGTACAAAAGTGGATAATCAATGTTTCAGTATT